>LR141248.1:0-13190 GCA_900659605.1 Tisbe holothuriae | reverse complement strand
TGAATTAAATCTACCTCTTCATATAATTAGAACAAACATAATTGGCACCTATTGCTTCTTATCATTTGGACAGCAGAGTTTTGAACTATATAATGTTGATTAAATGTCTTAAGTGACCTCCCAGACTGGCAATTTAATTTTGATTCTTGAATCACATTACATTTTTGATTGCAAACCCATTTAATATACGTTATTCTTGTAGTAATGTTTGTACATACAATGTACAGCAATAACTTAATATTACAATATCATTTCTTACAGATCAGCAACACTTACCGCAAGAGTCCCCTCAAGGATGCTTTCGTGAAGACTCTCATCGATGGATTTGGTTCAGGAAGTCTGAAAGTCTTCTTCAAAGTGCTGTTTGATAAGAGATACATCCCAGCGTAAGTAACACAATGATTGCTGTTATTAACAGTTACTGTGAATATGTAAATTATAGCTGCTAGTGTTTGGTTTTGTGATTACTTGATGCTCTCATGTAAGCTATATAAATGTCGGCTGCAGCCTATGATGGGGAATAAACACAAATAGATGGGAAGAAATGTCTTTAAGGGGCTCCTACACCGGCAGGAATGGAGGAAAACTTCCGGGAAAACTACCAAAAAACTACCGGAAAACTTCTTGTTTCCTACCGTTTTCCTTCCTCCCAGCACACACTCACACCTGGTTAGCTGGAGGAGGAAAAGAGATGTTTTCCGGCAGTTTTCCTAATTCCTTCCCAGTGTAGGAGACCCCTTATGCAAGATTAAAATCGCAGTAGAAGACAAAAAAGCAATATTAAAATACCGTTCCCGGTCCAAGTCTCTCTTTCATCCGTGTAAATGCCCTAGAATACCACCCTCTGGTCACATTTGCCTCTTCTAAAAATACAATTATTGTTTAAATGGAGCTTCAAAACAAGTATATAACATACCTTTGCAATACCTATCTGTGAGTATGTAAAAGTCTGTTTTTCTAATGTGGACACCCACAAATCGCACTTTCTTTGACTTGGACAACTTCCTGAGCTTACTAAACATGTCTTGAACAACTCTCATCACCCTTTAAAATAAACATTTCATTAGCATATAATTTATATCAGCATATTTATGTATACTCTTGTCTTATGTGCAACTTTGAGAGAACAAAGTCTTCATGTTCATGTACGAGTTCCGGGCAGATTCCATAACCGTAGAGTCTGAATCTGAACGGCAATCCTGCTTCCCGCCGGTTGGCAAGCTCGGTCCGGAGAGACTCTGTCTTGCAGATATCGCACGTGTGAATGTCTGTAGAGGGTGTCACACATTAGCAGCTATTAGCATGGAATACATTAAATTAATAACAAAATGTTTGCACATTGTGGTGCCAAATGAATACATGACTGGTGTCTATAAATTTACTTATCCTTACTTCTCACTCTAGTATGTTCAACACATTCTCTGGACGCGACTCCAAGCTGACCCACGCCGCTAATGATATCAGTCAAGTTGTCATAGACATTCTAAACAAAGTTATAGAAGTTTATAGATTCTTAAGTGATATTAGAATACTCTTACATCAGGTAGTGCAGCTGGTATCCCAAGGCATTCTTGAGCAATCAGTAGAGAGGCAAATTTGTGGAGCTGGAAATAAGGGGTTGTAATATGGTACCCAAGCTGTAAACAGCAGTTTTATGACTTTTATCCTATTGAAACAACCTTGTACTATGCTGTATGAAGTAAAATCAGATGGCCATTATGGGATGACCACAAGTAAGTATAGATATATGCCAATAACATTATTCATTGATACATTTGATATCACTGCCACATTTCCATCTACCTGATTCCCCAATCTCCCTTCTGGATTAGCAACGACAACATCCTTTAACCCCTCACAAGGATCGATTCTCGCCGATTTGAGAACATATTTCCTGAAGTTAATGTGGTCTTCAATGACCTCTTCGGGGAGGAGGCTCTCGTTTAATCTGCCGCGGAAATAGGACGGCTTTAGACGGCCAGAGGAGCTATTAAAGAGAAGCAGTCACAAGTAATTAATATTTAATATAGTAATAGCATTGGGTATCATTGGTTCAGAGTCCGATTATTAAAAAAAACGACAGCAAACTTCTCAGCGTTCCCTGCTTAGGAGTTGTTTAGCAATAATTTCAGCTAACTAAAATGATGTATTTTTGCTAAAGAAGTAGCTTAATCGTTGTAGCACTTTTATGTTTAATAATCGGAGTCTGGATTGTGATAATACTGCAGAGTTCGAATTCCTTTGCCATTGACAAGGCCATATTCCGGCAAAATGAGTACCTTCCTAGACCGTTCAGTAAAGCTTGAGTAGAATTTTGACAATGAATCTTGAAACAAATATCACTTGAACACAAATGCCTGCTTACGTAAATATCCTATCACAAAACGGATTGGCCTCTAGAATAACGAGCACCTTCACTACAACCCACACTAACGCCACAAATCCACACAACTGCAGAAACCGCTTTGCAGAGGCAGCCATTTTCCTTCAACAACAATGATTCACTCCCTCTATTCTCATCTTAATGGGATGCAATTAAACTTGCTAGATTTCACATTGTGCAGACAAGTGTTTTGGACAGTCATGCTAGTTGCATTTAGCAGGAAATGAGAATGCTCTTAAACGTGTGCATCACAAACAGCTAAATAATACATATGATGCATTATAGTGAGCTCAAGTATAACTCTCAATTTTGCAGAATTTATTGATCCATTTCAATCAAGTTTGCATGACATTTCACAGGTATGATTCAAACGTTAATGCGTGATATCATTTCTGAATAAGCATAAAACGAAAAATGACCTTTAACACGACTCTATTCTCAACGTTCAAACAAGGGTTTTATGCGCTCATTCCGAGTCTAAATCCGGTCTTCCGAGCTTCCTCTTCCTGCCGTGTTTCCTGATCTCGTGCGTTTGTAGAGAGCTCGCGTGGTTGAACGCCCAGCCGCACTCGGCGCACACGAACGGCTTGGATTTGGTGTGAGTGTTCTCGTGTTGCTCAAGGCTGCGCTTTTTACCGAATCCTGAAATGAATGAAAATAGAAGCGCTAAAGTTTAGAAAATAGCAAAGTTTAAGAATGATTGTACAAGACTATAATGTTATTTAAGACCGAGAATGAGTCCACATTTGATTATATTATGCTTATGATCATGAGCAGCACGCAAACGAAGAAGAAAACGCGAGTTCTGTTTTATGCACTTAAAAAATGTGTCTTCATTTGACAGCAAAAGATGGTAAAACTTATAATCGTGTAGCACCTCTTGGACAAAACTTGCACTGGAACGGCTTATCCTTATCCTCAGTATGCACATTAATAATATGCTCAGCCAGTCGATGCCGTTTGAACGTCAACCCGCAGATGTCGCACTCGGCGTCCTTGTGTCGGCCTCTCATATGGTCGACGCATCGGGTCTGTCGGTGCTCGGCGAGTGCGGCCGCGTCGGGGAAGCGGGTCTTGCAGTTGGCGCAGCTGTAGACGCCGCTGTGGACCTTGCGGATGTGGGCGAATCTGTTTAAAAGAATTTATGCCATCAGTAATATGATTAAGTTTTAAGGGTCATTGTAGGCTCAGACATAAGACTATGAAAGGAGTATAATCGTAAAACTTGTTTGAGGATAATCTTCCATAATTTTGTGTTAACAATGAAATACAAATGAAGTGATTAAAAAGTGCTACTTTATGTATTGTTGTAAGGTTAAGTAATTATATTCAAAGTAAAAATATTACTACTTTATATAATGCTGGATCAGTTTTTAGCACTCTTATTTTTTAGGCTCGTATGTTACTGCATCTCTTCTCTTCCAAGTAACCTATATTGACCGCCTTGCAAGTAGCAATAGAAGAGATGCACTATCATAGCAGGGTTAGAAAGAGGCGAAATATAACAAAATGACCCCTAAATTTATCCGCACTACTCACTTTCGACCGACAGAATCGGCGATGAAATCACAGTATGTGCACTTGACGAGCGCCTTCTGCTCCTCCGTGTAGTGAATGACGGCGTGTTCCGAAGCCTCCGTTCTCGTCTTGAACTGGAGCTTGCATTCGGCGCAGTTGAACTCGTTCACATCTGGGACCTGAAAAAGGATGGAGAAAAAGCTCGATAAAAACTATACAAAGAGCAAGAAAAAAACCTGTATGAAATTAGACATTAGTTAGACAAGTACTCTGGTAAAATGGTCATTGCATATTGACTAATTAAAAAAACTGAAGTAGTTTATTTTATCATTGCTGTGCAAAGTGCTTTTTATACCAGAAGAAAACTAATCCAGTCATATCAGAGCAGCTCTTAGAAATTATTCATTTTTTACCATATGTTGCCCATGCGCCTCCCTCATATGCACCACCATCTCCGCATACTTGTCAAACTTGACATTGCACAGGTGGCACTCCTTGTCCTTGACGCTGCCCGCATGGTGGTAGATGCTGATGTTGGCCTTGCAGATGTGGCTGCGCATGATGTACTTGGAGACGAGGAGGCCGCACTGGGGGCAGGCTTCCTTTTCCTTGCTGAGCAGGTGACCGCGTCGGTGTTTAAAGATGGCCTGGAAATAATAAAGTTTGTCTTAGGAGGGTGTGCTTATAAATCGAACTCGACCCAGACATACCCAGCTTCAAATTAACGAGCTTGTTAACACAACTGGTGAGCATGCCAAACAGTAGTGGCCTTATAAGTGACCCCTGTATTAAGTACATGGGTCAATGCCTAATATAAAAGCAGGCAAGGTCAATCAGCAACAGAATTAGAGTGTTCATACTTTTAAAAGGGCCTGTTTAGAATACACATATAGGCAAGTTGGTATATGTTATATTTCAGGAAGTATTGGGGTGTCTTCAATTTTCTTCTTCCAAAAATGTTGCTAATTAGCCTCTCCTGGACCGGCCGTAATTATGATTAAGAGCCCCAGTTATTAAAAAGATGAAAGATTGCAGGGATTTTTTAAAACTTGTTTTCATATATTACCTCAAATTCCTTGTCGCAAATTCGACAATGCCCAGATTCATCCTTGCCATGCTCGATGGCCAAGTGCTGCCGCAAAGTGGCCTTTTTCAGAGCCTTTCCACAGATATCACAGAAGCTGTAGAAGAGAGTGACCTCAATGGACTGGGAGTGGCACTTGAGCCTGTAAACATAAATGATGCACAGTTATGATATGGACCTAATACTGAATCATATAAAATACAAATTATAGTACTTTTACTATAATAGCATCAACCCACATCTCATCAAAGTGTGTACAGTAACGTCAGTAAGTCAGTAACCTGTTATATATCCATTGAACTCTGGTTCTAATATGCATTTATAATCAGTTTTCATGTTGCTTTACCTGTGCTGTAGCATTTCATCCTTGGTCGCGAATCCCTCCTCGCATATGCCACATGTGATTACCCGGATTTGATTGTGGGCTTGTTTGATGTGATCTAGATGCTGCTCCCAAGTGGTAACTGAAGGAAAGAGATTATCAAACAGTCGTTCACTTAAAGAGTGCAGGACCAAGACACAACTTCACTTGCTAAGTCCGGATACAACATTTCACTACATAAGGGGTATTCATGGATGACTGTAGCAGAGTGTTATACTCTCTGGGACTTGTCTTATCTTCGTATTTGGAAATTTTTGGGACTTATCCATGGGGTGTTACACCCAAGCAAGCTCTTAGTAATAACATCAACGTAAAACTTTTAAATTACTACCAGCACTAGCCCGGTAGCTGTTAAAAGGCTTGATGGTCATTTCTACTTACATGTAAAGTCACAGTCCTTGTGAGCGCAGCAATCATTGTGAAACTGCCCCATATACTTCTTATGCACATTGAACATTTCCTTGGTCTTGAATCCTTTTCCGCATTGAATGCACTGCTTGGGGCCCATTTGCTCACGAAGCTTGAGGTTCACCACCTTGTCGGGCAAGTAGTATCTGTGGTGTCGATCGAGGGCTGTGAAACTGTTGACAGGAATAGATTTCGTGATTATTTTTCCAAAGGATTAAGTTTGGGGTTAATTTGACCTGTAGTCATACAGAATATAATGAGTTAATGACATCCCATGCCATGAAGCGAGTTTAAAACTAGTTTCGTGGCCCATAAATTCACAAGCAAGCCGACCTTCCCCAGTAAAAAAAAATATTGTAAGCCTTTTTTCAGCCAAGGAGATCTCCCATCCGTTTTCAGAATATTTTTGATAACCAAATATTTTGTCCATGCTTTTGGAGGGATGAACTTGTCATTGTCTTACTTTTTAAACTCCATCTGGCAATGCCCATCACAGCGGTACATATGTCCATTATGGTCCACTTCGGCGTGTATCCGGAGCCTCTCTGCAGTTCCCACAGGCTTGAGGCAATCAGGGAGGTGGCAATGGTAGTAATCACGGTCCAAGTGCTGCAAATAATACATCAATAACGCGTTAACGGCATCAAGGAGCTATTGCAGTAGTCCCTTAAAAAGTTTAAATTGACGCATGATGGAGCTATTGCAGTGCCAGTGGGGTCCAATTTTTAAAAAGGTTAAGCAGTTCCCAAGGTGTTCCTTAACGCTAAGTATTTGGTTTCAGCCAATGAGAAGTCCTGAAACCAAATACTTAGTATTAAGTAACACCTTAGGAACTGCTTAAGCTTTCTAAAAATCGGACTCTGATCTTTTTTAAATGTATTAATCTTGATTCTTGACATACCTTGAACTTGTGATGCAACATATGCTGAGTCACGACTGAGCTAGTTTTAGCCAAGAATGAGCACTCTGGACAGCCTTGTTTGCCCCGGTTATGCCTTCGCTGCTCTTGCGCCGCGGTCAGCGTCCCGCTGGCACGCCAGAGCCCCTTGTCCGCGGGGTCATCAGGGAACACGTCCCAGGGCGCGACCAGATCACTCAGCAGAAACCCAGACTGCTGCTGGCCCGGTTTCAGCGCTCTGTAGTACGACACGCCCTTTTTCTTCAGCTCTTGCAACCTTGCCACGATTGCAGCCTTGACCTCAGCCGGGAGTTCTTCTTTGGGCTTCTTTGGCACTCTTGGAATCAGCTCCTTTATTGCCTCCTCTTCTTCTTCCTCTGGAAGTTCTTCCTCTTCTTCTTCCTCTTCCACGACCGGATCTTCCTCGGGTGCAAAGTCTTCATCTTCACTCTCGAGCTGTGGTTTCGACTCTTCTCCTTCTTCCTCGTCCATGGCCTCGAAGGAGATCTTGCGGCGCTTCCGAAGAGACCTCCGAACTTGAGAGCTCTTGGATTCGGAGACGCTCTCAGGGCTCTTCACAGGCTCAACAGAAGGCATATCAAGACTATCACGGGACTCAACAGGCCCTTTCTTGGCCTTGACAGGAGTCTTTTTAACCTTAACAGGGGCCTTCTTTGCACTCCGATTCTTCTTTGTACACCGCTTTCTTTTTCTACTCTGCCTATACAGCTCATCCACACCAAGAGGCTCTTCCTCGGAGGAGCACTCCGCAATCTCGAATTCATCATCGGATTCCTTCAAGATATCCGGGTCTGGGACGCTTCCTTGTTCGGAGGTGCACTCGGCGACCTCAAAATCGTTGTCTTCGTTAGGCTCCGAGCTCTTAGGGCCGTCTTGTTCGGACAGAACCAGCTCTTTAACGTGGGGATCTTCTTCAGCAGGCCTTTTAAACTCCTCGAAAGTACAGTCTTCAACATCCACATCAGACAACTTGAGCTCAGCTTTGGGCTCATCATTCTGCTTTAACAAATGACTGAATTCCGGAACGCTGTCCAGCAACCCATTGCCACAGTTGAGGCTCTTTAGATCGACTCCCAGTGATCGGAAGTCCTGCTCGACTTGGGGACAGTTTGTCTCCTCTGATAGCACTCCCGTGGTCATGAATTTGAGCAAGGTGTTGAGGCTGGAGCTGGGGAGGTCGGTGAACAGATGGTTTGGGCCCGAGTCTTCGGGTAAGGATTGGAGGAGTTGACATAGGAAAGGACTGAAAAAAGTATAATTTTAACGTTAAAGGCTCACAAAATGCTTGTTTAACAGACATTTACTGCAGTTTACGCCCAGCACAACCACATTGAGATAATTAACATTATATCGATTGGGTTACAAACAGTTTATTTCCCAGAATATGGTTGGCTTAGTACGAACCCATGCCTATTATTTAATGTACCTCATAGCCGCTGCCAAGACCGTCGGCACCGCCACCCATTGCCCGTCTCCGGAGTAGATCTTGAGGTCGCAGATGGCGTCGCTGGCATTCCTGACGTAGTCCGGCGCGGACACGATGTAGTCTGGCTGGACACGGCGAAGTAGGATGGGCGGCACGCCGCTGTGAAAGGACATCGTGACGTGGTTCAAGTCGATATTCCTCCAGCTGATTCGTGATGTGTCGTGTGATTGTTTTGACGGAAAAGTGGCAAATGCTGAGTTTGTTTTGGCGCCAAATTCAAACGGGAGGAAAATGCATTTCTAGACCCATAGACGGTAGTAATAACAACCGTTATTATTACTACCGTCTATGTCTAAACCCTAATGTGGATCGGCATATATGCATGGAAGACGAATGTTTTTTTTTCGAGGTCCATGCATGGAATGAACGTCACAACTTACATCTAAATAAAAAATAAAGCTTCTTCCAAAGTCCTTTCTAGTCTTATTTATCATATTGCATAACATTATTCCATTATTTCAGCCTCCACCAACGAAACGTACCACTACCACTCCGTCCCCGTCCCGCTCGACCGCATCAACAACCACACCTACGTCCACTTCAGACCACGCCGCACATGCTCACAGCTGCGCACATGCTCAGACTGCACCGGCACGCGGCTGCTTGGTGGGTTTGAGTGCGCCTGGTGCGGCGGCAAGTGCGGCTCAGCATCCATGGACGCGCACAGGCCAGACTGGCAGAGAAAAGGGTGTCATGTGAATAATGTGACTGTTGTGGATGTTTGCAAGGTATGTAACAGTGGCAGGAAGTGGTAAATTACATCTGAAATGACTAAAGTACAAATTACTTTTCTTCAAAATACACAATACTGTAATTTTAGTATTTTACTTAATAAAATTATTATATTCCAAAATTGGACTATAATTAATTAATTATGATTATCTTTCCAATAGTAATTTCTAGTAATCCTTGCACAGTGGTCTAGAAGTTGTACGTATATCGCATGCTATACAATACTTTTTTCAGACTCTGGGCATAACCTCCAACTACAGCATTGAGAACGGCTTCTACAACTTGACCGTGCTCCTCCCTTCGGAGGCAGTGACTCCCTCCTCCGAGAACTGGATCCCAACGGACTACTCTTTCGAGCTGTTGAATCCACACCGGCCACGGACCAAAATCCCCCTGTCGTTCACGTTTCCATTCTACGGCACTTATGTGACAGAGGTGGTCGTGGAGCGGAACTCTCCGAGGGTGGTGCTCCAGTCTAAGTGGAGCGGAAGAGAATATCACAGGTCAACTGTCCAAATGAAAAGAAGCAACATGGGCAAAATTTGTTTGCTCAAATTCTATAAAGAGCTTGGATATAAGCATTTAAAAGAGTCCTTTACCTCTTATGTACTTTTATATAATTGGTACAAGGCATAAACACACATTAAAAGTCTTCGATGGCTCTTCTGAAGATGTACAATTTTGGCTAGAGGACTCTTATCATTTGGGCAGCCGAGGTTACATATAAATAGAAAATATCTTACATTGAGTTGCATCTGAATATTGAAAATGGTCCATTTGGATATTGTTGTATTTTATTGGGACTGAGAAAACTTCACTTCCAAGTATTTGATTTGATTGTCCATATTAAAGGAATGTGTCCCTGCTCTTCCCGGACCTTCCCCCAGACTCACTCCCCTACCTACACATCCCTGCACGAGGGCTTTCATTTATGCTCAAGTGGGAGTTTATTTTGATACAATGGGCCAACTGCACACTCAAGGACAGGATGACACCAAAGGAAGCTAATGTATCCCTGCAGTTGACATTGCACAAGAGTGGGGACATCAAGGTTGTGTATAAAGATGTGACAAAGGCTTTGGAGATGATTCCAGGTAGGATCATCATGAGCAGAAATCTAATTCCAGCCAACACTAAGTGGGGCCTAGGGTAAAAAAATGTGGGCTATATGTGCTTCCAAAATTTCTCTACATATAGACCGATTACCCTTTGTTCGCGGGCTAAAATTTAAAATATTTCACGCCATCTTATTGGTCCACAGTTTGTTTGTTATTGTCACATGACTTTGTTTACTTCGTTCTGATTGGCCCATGGCTTTGTTTTCATTGGCAACATCCAATCAGATGACAAGAAAACATTTCAAATTCGAGCGCGGGAATGAAATGTAATCGGTCTATAGAGTTTACGTTAGAGTGGTTACTACTTAAAGTAAATATTTAAGAGTGCTCCTACACAGGGGTTTTCTGAAGGAAACCCCCCCGGGTTTTTTTCCTCCAGCCAGTCATTTTTTCGGCTAAGTCCAAAACAATAACAACAGCACTTGAAAACTGAGCTGCTGAGCTTGAGCAGACCAGGCAGTTTGCTCAGGAAGAAGCAAGCAGTTCTGGACTTAGCCAAAAAAGAGGGGGTGAAAAATAAAAAACTTGGGTTTTTTCCTCCAGAAAACGCCGGTGTGGGAGTGCTCTAAAGGGTAATATATTTTTTCAAGCTTTGGCATTGTCCTCTATATTTTCAGCTTCCAACAAACATATTCTATTGAACAGTTACTTGTCTCGAAGGGAGCCCAGACTGCTCTTCAAACCATGGTTTAACTGGCTGACATACTCTCCAGTCAACATATCCAGCCTCGTGGCGGAAAAAGTCATCCAGGATGGATCTGTTCTGTTGCTCAAGGTATGTTCATGATCTTAAACATGATCAAGGATGAAGCATGTCTAGAAATTACTTTTGAAAAGTAATTTAGAGGTATTCATCCAGAAAATGGAATTTTGGGCAAAATTGAATGCAACTTTACTATGTAAAAATTACAATAATTTGTAATTTGTTACAATTTCCCGGATAAGTAATTTGTAATTCACTGTCTTCAAATGTAATTTAGTAATGCCTGCTAAAGATGATGTAATGTAAATCCTTTATAGGCTATCCCAAACTGCCAGAATCAAATTACTCTGATTACTTGCCTGTATGGAAAGCCAACCTGCATCTGGTGCCCTAATCTAGCTGCTTGCGCTGATAAGGAAGATATAAAAGACAATCAGATATGGAGAGACTTTGGATGTCCCATTGTTCAGAGCAATAAAGCTGACAGTCTTGATTTGGTTGAGGATCATCCGACAATTTCAGACTGGAAATACTACAAGTAAATAATGCTAATAATAAACAAGTATAAGAGCGCAAGCGGAATGGTTAGGGCTAAGTACTAGAGTCGCAACCTCAAATTCATCTTCTGAGCAACCTCGTATTCATTTTTTCGCGTTCCTTCCTTAACTACAAACTAGGATCGATCGTTGTTGTAGTATAAAGCGGCCCTAGTTAGGGCCGCTTTATACAATATTTTGCGATGACTAGGCTCTGTTATATTGGAGCGTGCGTGATGGACAGACAGGACAAACACACTGACAATTTTAGCAGCTTAGGAATGGTTAGCGTGCGAGACTCTCATGCAAGGGGGCCGGGGTTTGAATCCCGGGCACCTCTTGGACTTGCACTTGGGAGTGCTATTGCAATGAACCTGAAAAGGTAGTGCCCTAAATATATATAAAATGGATGCATAGCAAATATTTAAAACAACAAGTATAACCGTTACAGTATTCTATCTATTAGGGTTGGAATGACGCATGCAACTAGTTTCAATGCATCGTGGCGTGACTTAAAATCAAAGGAGAGTCCAAGAGTGTTCTTGGAATTCAGAAAGATTTCTGCAACTGGAGAGAGGTTTTCTGATGTAACCTTACCATTCAGGTAAACTGCTATTATCAACCATACAGCTGAATGTTACAGGTTTTATAGTCTGTGCCAAACTTGGGAACATTTAATGTTTTGATATGTTTTACTTCCCAGGTTTCGGTTCTACGGTCATGAGTATTCAAGAATATTAATCTCCCCCAAAGGCTACCTCTCCTTACCTTCTACCACAATCCTCCCAATGGAAATGACGCATTTCATTGCACCTCTGAAATCGAACTCATTTGACGACAGCGGGTACGTGTCTAAAAAACTTAGCCCCAGGCTCGGTTTTGGCGGGGAAATGGACGTTTTGACGGGACAAACGGACCAAACAACAGATATCCCAAAATTTGCGGAAACCAGCCCTTAAAAATGTCATTATTTATTATTCTAGAATGATGTCCCTATCTGACCCAACTGCCGGCTCTCATGTATCCTACGCTTTTTTGGACGATGTGTCCGTCACCGTACAATGGACCCGACTCAGACTTGCGCTAAAATCCGGACAGGAGAGGAGTCTAAAATCAAATTCATTCACATTTCAAGCCACGCTGTGGAAGAATGGAACCATTGTGTTTGCTTATGACACACTCTCATTGGTTAGACTTCGTTTTGATTATACTTTTAATTTGATTACAATGAAGTATTCTTGCAGAATGTCTCAGAAATGCAAGAGTATTCTGGGGACAAGAATATCTATATTGGAGTTTCTGATGCATTCATATCTTATGATGACTCTAAGAACGAGGTGAAATGACTTGTCTAGAATTTCATGCGGTTTTAAATACCATTGTTATGATTTATTCCAGGCTGCCATCTCCGTTCCAACAATCAATATCTACCATGAACTGAATTTAATCCATCAAACTGGAATTAACTTTGGCTCTCAGAGTGTTATCCACTTGACAGCTTTAACAACTTGTAACAGGTTTGAGACCTGCTCGGATTGCACAAATCATGTAATGTTTTAGCGGCAAAAGTTACTAGCTTACCAGAATTAAACAAAGGAAGCTAGATACAATGACTATAATGGCTAGAATATCGGGTTGATGACTTGTTCCGTTTCAGAGAACAACCTTCAACTGTGCCTGGTGTCCCGTTCTTAAAACATGTTCCGATGGATTTGACCACAAGCGGCATCAGTGGCAAAATGCGCTCTGTCATCTATCAAAGTAGGGAATAAAAAATCTACCCAAATACCAGTTTATTAAAACGTAGTTCCAAAATTGTATTGGAACCATGCATGTCAACTAGATTATAAATTACTGAATATGTAAAAAAGATTCATAGAGATAAAATTGAACCAGGAATGTCTTTTTTAGCTCTAGTTTC
>LR141246.1:0-13191 GCA_900659605.1 Tisbe holothuriae | reverse complement strand
AGTTAATTACAATCAACAAATAAGGTTTGTCTTCCTGAAAACAACTTCAAACGTTCTAAACATTTTTGGATACTTGGGAGATAGTCTACATGCAAAGTTGGGTTCAAAACTGATGACTTTGAAACCAAGGCGATATAAATCCTAAAATAGCAATATCATCATAAAATCAGATACTAATGCAAATCACTGTTATTACCTTCACAATTGGTCCATACTGCTTAAAGAATCTTTCATCATAGATATGTAATTCAATTCCTATTTGCTTCACATTTTTTAACAAATTACTTGAAATGGAGCGCAAAATATTATTTTGCTTGTTTTAATGATGATACTTAATAACTTACTTATGAATCATATCTCTCAGTGCAAATACCTCATGATGTTCAATGTCCATCTAAAAGGAATGCAGGTGTGGGTTGTGAACATATGTTACATTTATATACTGAACAACACATTATTGTGCCTGTCATACCAGATGTAATCTTTAGTACAAATATAAACATGACACAGCTAATTGTAACAACTGTACTATTGATAAAAAGTTATCTTCAATCAGTATACTAGCATACTTCTGCTTGTTTAATGTTAGTCGGTCAAAAGTAGACATTAGTGCAAGATATGTGAAGAAGCTCAGCACCGCTACAAAAGTTCAGCACAGGGATAATTAGTAACTTTTCAGAAGAGCAAAATCGGTAGTCATTTATGGACGTTTTTGGCTCCATAGAGCCTTTTATAAGGTACAAAAGTTCAGCACATGGATAATTAGTAACTTTTCAGGAGAGCAAAATTGGTAGTCATTTATGGACGTTTCGGCTCCATAGAGCCTTTTATAAGGTTTACTTTTTATATACATTCTTTAACACCCTCTTTATTTGTGTACTACCAAAGGAATTGATATTGACCAGCAGTTCAGCTGTTTTAAGCCATGTGTTTCTCTTTTGTTGGATACCCATATTTAAAATATGATAAAGAAAGTTAAAGAATTAAAGTTGCAAGCAAGAGCATGTGGTTGTTTTTCCTTATGTAAAAGAGTTTTCTTCTTGAGTTCCAATTTTTAAATAAGACATGACAACAATTATAGAAGAAAGGGAGTGATCACTGAGACTACTCTCAGCTTTACCAAGGGGAAGCTGAGCTCAGCTTGGTGATTGGCACAAGCACAACTCTGTTTACTATTATATACTCGTCCAATATATACCTTAAGATAGTCAATTGAAGTTTCAGAATGCCCATTTTCCTCCAGTACCTGTTGAAAATGTTTAATTCTTCCTTTAGCCCTCTCTCGTCCAGTGAGGCCAAATTTGTGGAACACCAAATTTGGATACTTACTGATGGGATCAACTGTATGGTCATAGCCATGGATTATGCAACCTATTTGTTATAAATTAATACTTTAAATTATATTTTTGTATACTTTGTAATCAGTAAGAGCGCTCCTACAAGAGGCTTTAATTTCTGGAGGAATAACCCCCAGGCCCAAGGTTTTCCCCCTCCCAGTCATTATTTTTTATGTCCAGAAAAATGACATTGGCAAATACTTTTAACCAATGATGACAAAGAAAAGTGTTATAATTATTAATATATTGTTTTGGACTCAGCCAAATCTCACTTTTTCAGGTTTAAAAGATCTCATAGGTCCCGGGGCCCCAGAACCCCCTGTGCTGTGTAGGAACTCTCTAAGGCATGTAACTTGTAAGGGACAATACTGTCAATACAGTTTATGAATTTGAAGTAAAATATTAAAGCTGAAATGGAGAATAATTCCTGTAAACATTAAATAACACAGACACAGTAGCTTCAGCTATATATTTACCGGAAATGGAATATGCGCGCATGCGTTTATAAACATGGGAAGAATTAAGGTATACAAATAAAAAATCACATGGATGCACATGAAGGCTTGGTGTACCTCTTTCAGCTAAAGCCTCCTCAAATGAGTATTCACCGCTAATCCCAAATGAGTAAACAAGGCAACATTGCTTTGGTGGCAAATCATCTAGGCAGACAAACTTGTGGCCGTCCCAAACAGTGCCCTTGTAGAGGGTGTGTCCTTTGCCTGAATTTTGTTATTATTAATTATGCCAAAAATATATAAATATTTATTGAATTTGATGTTAAATTAGTAAAATAGGTGTTTTGCTATACTATCAATCAGCATTTAAATTTATTTAAATGAGATCTGTGCATACGAATGTATACTTACCAATTCTTCTCATAGTGTTACATCCAGCTTGTACCGGGTGTTTCATATTCTTGTACACAGTTAAAATTGCTTTAGGATCTGATAGGTTGATATTCTAGAAGTGTTTTAAGCAATAAAAGCTCATTACCTATAATTATGTTTTGTTACTGTCATTTCATAAACATGTTGCAAATCCTCTTCACAAAACTGCCGATTAAACTCAGGATCAATTGCAGACCCGCCAAATATGATCATGTCTGATGGGAGGGCCATTAAAATGTGGAAGAGACTGAGAGTGAGTACTATACAACCAAGTACAATGCCTGTTGGAATGCAATATAGACAAGAGTAATAATAGTTTGTACTTTTTGCACATGATTATAGTCAGAAATGTAAGATAACAATAAGAAAATTATTTCTGTTCATCATTTTATGTAACATGCAAGTATGACATTAAGAGACACTCCTTGGCATTTTCACAATGCTTTACAGGGTGATTCCTCAAGTTGTGAAAAGTAATCACCCCTCTAACTATTACCATTTGTAACTCAGTGTTACATTATGGGTATCAAATCATAGCCAAGACTGGGAAATTTGATAATACTAACTACAACTTAGCATACTAACTATCACTGTACCATCTCAGGACTGTCACAAACATTGGTGTGTGTTTCCTGAAAAAATATATTTCTACTGTTTTTGAGGGTATGAAATTTGACTTGAGTCAAAGGGATGGCTTTATCTTTCAATAATCTACTACAAGGACTCTAAATTAGACCTTGTATTAGTTGTATAGTAGCATATTACCAAACAAGCTATGACTTATAAGTTTCAGACTTGTTTTTGTTCATTTTTGGTTATTCAATCAGGCATATACCAAAAGTTTGATTCTGCAGTCTTGGTGTTTTCCAAGAAAAATGGAATTGGCCCATACATTGGTTAATATTTAGAAGCTCATGGAATATAAAAGTATAACTATTTCTATGCCAATTCAAGCATATTATCAAATTTCCCACTCTTGTCTTTAATTTGGCATATAACATGGTTCATTATGATCATTTTGACCATAGATAAGGGGGTGATTACTTTTCACAACTTTTGGAATCACCCTGTATAATATGTTATGTGGCATAGTCATATGTAATTAGTCATTACTTTAATAGTATTAATAGGTTTTTTTTGTAACTGTTTGTCTTACCTCTATATAGAGAATTCCCAGATATACTTGAGAACGACATACTAACCCAAGTTATGGAATCACACAGTCACAAAATATGTCTTCTGCAAGTACATGTATCTGATTGATTATTCCAACATACTATAATTAGGGTCATGCATTAAGTCTTGAGTGATCCATCCTATTTAGGACTTCTTCTATATACTACACCGTTGCACTTTAGCATATTAGTGTATTACGTCCATCTCAGTTTTAGCTTCAATTTGACAACATATCAGCATAAGGAGTGTGGTTCAAATAATGTAAAAAGATTATTCATGCGCTCAATAAAAAATAAAATGTCACCAACCGCATAACAAAGTAAAACTTAACGTGTAGTTATTGTTATTTTCTAAGAATCCCTAGTAAAACAGTTTTACCTCGGATTCACGGACATATATCGGCTGTCCAAATGATAAGAGTTCTCTAGCCAAAATTGCACTATTCCAAAGAGTCAACGAAGACTTGTAGCAGATGTTTTAGATTCTGTACTGATACTATAAACGTGCATAAGAGGTTAAGGACTCTTTCAAATGCTTATTTCAAGCTCTTTGTAGAATTAGAACAAACTGATTTAGCACCTTTTGCTTCTTATCATTTGGACAGCCGATATGACAGTCAGCTTGCAACTGTTATTTTTGTTTGGAGACCTCCCAGACAAGCAGCTTTTCGTATTTCCGCCGAGTATTTTTTACCATTTCTGCCGGCAGTTTTCTCATTTTTGCCGAGCAATTTTGGAGACTTAGATTCCCGCCGAGATTCGTTTCAAAGAGACGCTGACGTCAGCGCAGCAAACCAGTCACTTACCAGTCATTGAGGTATGCATTTGCATTTTTCGTATTAATGAAAGTGCGGATTTAAGAACTAAAACTCCTTAAATCCGCACTTTCCTTAATACAAGAAATGCATCCAAAAATCAACAACTGGAATGCGCCGCATACCGTAAGATAAACGAATCTCGTCGGGGTTCGGATTTTACTGCAAGTCTCCGCAGAAATGTTGCCAGTCTGGGAGATCTCTTACCATGCAATTTATATGTCGTGAAAATATTTTAACGCTGTAACGTTTTGCATAAATGTGCTTCTCTGAATTTCCCTTGTGACACATACCTATTTTCTTTTAGATCAATGCCATTTTTATACTTGGTAGAGATGTGCGTTACCCGAACCCGAACAAACTACAAAAGCCTTTTGTGTAAATATTGCAATTGTAATTGCCTGCAACTGAGGCTCCATCAAAGTAACTCACTGAGTTCTGAGGAACACTTAGCTCATCTCCTGCTGAGGAGAGAGCTCATCATACTTCTACTCAGTTCCAGGACTAGCTCGACCCCTACAGACATCTAAAAATTAAGACATGCAAAACAAAGATATCACAATCCTTATTACCGAAATTCAAGAACAATACACTGGACAATCATAATATAAAATTGAATTTATTTATTGGTTGGTTTAGCACTGACATTCAATAGTTAATATTTGTTTTTCTGAACACAATTTCAAATAGTCCATACATATTCAGATACTTTTCAGATTGTCTACTGGCAAAATTTGGCTAAAAATGAATGATCTTGAATCCAAGGCGATATAACTTCTGAAAAAAATATAGTTGTAGCAGTTACTTGTATTTTACCTTCACTATTGCTCCAAAATGTTCAGATAATTTTGCATAGTATCCATGAAATTAAATTTGCATTTGCTTAACATTTTAAGCAAGTTACTAAATAAAAGATGCACAAATAATTTGACTTTATTTTTTTGTAAAGTTATGGCTGCATACTTATAAATCATACGTATCTCTCAGTGCAATTCTCTTAAGCTTGTCCATGATTGGGCTTACTCAGAGTTCCCAGTACACTGTGGTTTCCGAGGGGAAAAACTATTTTACTTTTATTGCATTTTCTGGTCCTATTATTCAATGTGACTTACCCTGCCAAATTATAGCATAATTGGTTCGCAAAAACTTGTCCAAAAACCTGAATGAAAATGTCCTGCCAGAGCATACTTTTCATACAAGGCCATTTTATGTAGTAAAATAGGGGTTTTTCAATGAATTTTTTCGTATGTTGGCTGGTATTGGCTGCTCTTATGACCTATACCACCATCTTAATCTTAATCACATTTAGAGCTTCAATTTTGAGTTTCCATATGCTCTCCAAAGCTGAAACTGCAAGTTCAAATACTTGAGAATACTTGAATTTTGTGTGTAGCGGATAAGCTAAATACTGACTACAAATAGACCGGAATAGAACGTATTGATCGGACTCAGAATATGTTTTGCTTTGCTCTTTCTCTCTTTTTTTTCGTGAGTATATCTAAATATTCTATAGCTATGATAGTAGATTCTTTAGTTTACATTGTTATTATTGTTTGATTAGAATCGACTCATGACTAAAAAGAGTAAGATTTGACTTCTTTGCACTCTGCCTTCTCCTTATTTCGCTGCTTTCCTCATGCTTTACACTAACTTGTTTGAAATGAGTGAGTTACACTCACTCACACAGAGTGACAAAGTCTTGCGTTTACTCTGAAGCAAATGAATCCAGTGTCATCTTTCTGAGATATTTTGTTAGAGTGCCCCGTCTTTGACTTCTTCTGGTCTTTTTATGCTCTTTCTTCATCGGCTTTCCCTTCATGTCGCAGTCTCCATGTTTCCGTACTTCCATCTTTTCACGATCATCATATCAAGAAGACATACGATAAGTATGTTGATACCTTTTGTTCCGCTCTCCTTAGCCGCCAGATGGCGTTGTTCCTTCTTCTCTTCTCTCCACGTTTCTCTGTTTGCCGCTTGCTTCTCGTATCAGTCTGACGCGTTGAAACGTGTCTTCATAAGAATGTGTATTTTATGATCAAATGTGTATTTCATTATCCCTCGTCCTCTGTCAAGTTATATGAGCAACGTGTTAAAAAGAATGGAGTGTCAGAGGAGGATAATGTGACGAGTCGCAACAAGACGCGGCCTCCTCTTCTTCTTCTCTCTCGAGTACTGCTAATCCCGACGAGATAGACAAGGTCTTGTCTATTACATAATAATATTAGAGAGTCACACAGACAAATATAAATCTTATTATATTTAACTGATTCATTCAAATACATTCAACGGCTAAAATTGTCTTTCTGAACACAATTTCAAAAAGTCTATACATATAAGGGTACTTTTCTGATTGTCTACTGGCAAAATTTGGCTCAAAACTGATAACTTTGAATCCAAGATGATATAAATCCTGAATTAATAAAGAGTGATAGCACAACTAGATACATTTAAAAATAAATTAAATACCTTCACTATTGGTCCAAAATGCTCAGAGAATTTTACATAGTATCCATGAAATTCAATTCCCATTTGCTTGACATTTTTCAGCAAATTACTAAATAAGTGAGGCATAATTTATTTGACACAACTTTAAGTTGGCATGGTATGGTAGCGTACTTATCAATCATATCTCTAAGTGCATATATCTCATGACTTTCAATGTCCATCTGAAAAAAAGATACTGTGTTTGAACATTCTACTAACATATCAGGCAAAATTCATGTTATACTCTCCCTCATCCATACAGCTAATTACATCATTCTACTGTACAAATATTGGTGTTAGTGATTCCCAATGCTATTGGTAATAACAGTTACTGTACTTATAAAGTATACATTAATGACATAATAATTACGTATTACCTTCAATGAACAATCGCTAGCACTAATATCATTGAATATAACTAACTGCATATGAAATTTATGGCAAACTACAGTAGATAAACTGGATACTAGGGCCTATAGGGCAATAATATCATTTTTAAGACACCCAGACTTCTTTCAGGACTCTTTGATTAGGCTGGGTGATATCAACTGGGTAGCTAAATACATCAGTTGTATTATTAAGTTTAATGCACCTACCTTTAAATAGTCTATTATAGTATCCACATGTCCATTTTCCTCTAGAATCTGTTGGAAATGCTTAATATTGTCTTCAGTCCTCTCTCTTCCAGTAAGACCATATTTGTGGAACACCAGATTAGGATACGTAGTGTTAGGCTCAACAGTATGGTCATAACCGTGTACTAAACAGCCTATAGTAGGATAAGTAAATGTATTCAGTAAAAGTTAAGTAAATAAAAAATAGTACTATTAATGCCATGTAAGATCTGATATACTAAAATTACGTATTTTATCTTTAATCTTGTAGTGAAATAAACAATTCCATGTGAATGTAGAGTAGTGTTTTTGTGTTCACTGTCACTAATTTTCCCCAATCTCCTTAGGCCCTGGATCTGCTCAAATTTTCAAAAGTAGCAATTAATTCTCACCTTTTTGTACCATTGCAACTTCAAATGAATATTCATTGCTAATCCCAAATGAGTAAACAAGACAAGATTGCTTTGGCGGAAAATCATCCAAGCAAACAAACTTATGTCCATCCCAGATAGTGTCATTATGTCTAAAATGTCCTTTACCTGTTTAATAATAGACATTGTATAATTATAATTACTATTTCAATAACATTACGGTGCTGAAACATTTAAAGTTGATAACATAATAAACATAGCATTGTCACATTCTTATAATTGTACTTCTAACTATCTAATTTAAAGTAAAACTAACCATCTAGGCACATGTAATGTAGACTTACCAATTCTTCTCATAATGTCACATCCAGATTGCACCGGGTGCATCATATTCTTGTACATGGTTAAAATTGCTTTTGAATCCAATAAATCAATGTTCTGGAAAGAAGTTTATACATTAACAGCAAAAGAGGCTCATGTGTATTATTATTATGTTTTCTTACTGTCATTTCATAAACATGTTGCAAGTCTTCTTTGCAAAACTGCCGATTAAACTCAGCGTCAATTCCTGACCCACCAAATGACACAATATCTGTTGGAAGCTTCATTAAAATGTGGAAGAGACTGAGACAGAATAGGATGCAGGCAAGGACAATGCCTATTAGAATTTAAATAATCAAGCATTGCTAAATCGGTTTTAAAGCGCAACAGATTTGAGAAAATGTTTTGATACTTTTAAAAAGAAATCACAATTCAATTATACATTTATAATGTACTAAGTAGTCATATGGATAGTAAAACAATTAAGAAACACCAGGCATTAATTTTACTGTAGATACTACTGTAGAAATGTTGTTAAATACAATTATACATTTATTAAATTATGTAAAAAATTTGCCTTACCTATAAAAATTGTATTTCCAGCTATACTTGAGGGCAACATACCAATCCTAGCAGTAGTATTTTATCTTAAGTAATTAAACAAAATATGACCTGGTTTGTTTGATTACAAACTTCATTTTATTGGAAAAAGAAAGCAATATCTTTTAGATTAAATGAGTTGAGTTGATGACTTTGGTACACTACTGTAATGTGCCGTCCTTTAACAGACCTATCTTCATTCAAATCAATGTCATTTTTGTCAGTCCAGTAACCTCAAGGCTCAAACAGTTATTACATTTAACATACTTACTTCCCTCAGGGGAGATTAAAACCCGGATGTTTTGGCCGAAGTCGATGCCTGTGCATCATCCGGGTAGCAAATGACTATGACTCTTTCTGGTTGTTGCATGTCATTACATATGTTTATGAGATAATAAACTCCACGACATCTAAATTACATGGTTGTGACATGACTGTCACTATTTTCATTATGAATCCAGACAATGACCCCTGTATAAGAGGACACTGGACTTCTTTGACGGATTTTGAAAATTTGTTCAAAGGCCTTTGATGCAAAAACACCACAAATATACATTTTTCTATGTCCCAAATATAGCATAAAACGTTTAATCAATGTCTGTCAGATGCTTCAAAGCTTTTGTACATAGCGTCAAAGCTTACTTCAGTCGTAGAAGTAAAATTTCATTTTCTGGGACGCATAACGTATTCTGCTTATTTGTGGTCAAATCAAAAAAAGTTTTAAAGCAAAATCTACGGGAAATAAACCATCTTTGATATGGTTTTAAGTAAGTATTATTGTAACTCTTATGGTTACAGAGTAATACCTTATGTACTCTATGTAGTATTTAGTACTAGAATTCCCTTTTCTGGGACGCATAGCGTAATGTCCGCAAGAAAAAGGGAGAAGTCCAGCGTCCTCTTTTACAGGGGTCATTGTATAGGGCCTTAAGTTTGCAGCATGCAGATATTTGTGATTTCATTTGATAAATATTAATCAAACGAAGTATATGCAGCAACAATTCATTTTTTTTAATTTGTTTGAGCCAATTTATTGTAATATTGTAGGAGATTGAGATGGAAAGTCATGATGAAAAGGAGGATTTTTTTCAACACTTAAAATTGAGCATTGCGTGTGAAAGAACTTGTTTGACCAAAATTAAGAATGCAGTTGCAACGGCATGTTCCATTTTATTCGACACGAGAACATACGTGTATTAAACTATGCAAACCCATGATTTAGCCATATATTTAAAATTTAACCGGATATGTTGTGTATTTTTTTTCCACACATAGGCTCCCATTTTATATTGACGTTTAATTCAGTGGGACGAAATCTCATTTATTGCATATGCTTTAATATCACATGATGAAATTCCAGCTTTTAGCACGCAGTAAATATGCATCCATGCATTAATAAATGACACATCTTCGCCAGAATCATCTTCACAGCCAAGTCTGAAACTGGGTCATAATATGGTTTATAACCAGCTCGAAATGTGTAAATGGCGATTAGTGTTGAATTTGCTATTCTTTGAGTGAATTAGTGAGCTGGAAAGTGAGAAAACCAAGAATGATGGCGGGGACCAAATGGGTAAGTTTCCCCTTGTTTGTATTCGTTTATCCTGCTTGTTTGTTTTATGTATTACAAAACTTTTAAGTTTGTTGTCGGTATAATTGAAATTCCGTTCATTGCTTCCTCTACGTAGGCTCTTCGATTAACCATTTTGATGTTCATATTTCTACCTCGGTATGACACCCGCCAAAATCGAGTATTAAACGAAGTATTCAAATCTGCAAATGGGACCAAGCATCAAATTCCTGAATCCATAAATCATGAATTAGCCCTTTTCAAAGATACATCGCCTGTAGGAAACCAGATTGTTGTAAGTATTTATCCTTTTAGCAAATGAGGAATTATCAAAATCTTGTTCCAATCTAGAATAATGATGAACTCGTAAGTCTGAAGACTACAAATCCTGAGTACACTTGCACTGAGAAGATTGTCCTACTTACCAAGATAAAGTATGACACTAAGGAGCAGTGCGCTCAGATCATGAGCCAAAAGTGCGTTACATCATTTGTGAATATATTTGAGGAAAAAGAGGTATGAAGCCATGTATTTAGTTAGCTCACTTTAGATAAAAATATCTCTTTTAGCTCCATGAGTGTGAGTGGAAGTTTGACAAGAAATGCCACATTGATTATGAACATGTGGCTTCCAACAAGGAAGTTCTCGTCTGTACTCAGAAGAGTGTTAGAAACTGTGACTCAGAGGGACAGGAGATTTGTACAAAGGCTAATGACATTGGTAAAGGAGTTTATATTTAAGCAATAATAATATATTTTAGAGATTTGTTTATTTTATAGTTTGTGAAGAGGCTGAAGGTGTCATTTCCTGTGAAGCTCTTGAAAGAGAAGTTTGTGGCCCTGAAGACTGTCCTATTGAATTGAAAGATAAGGAATGTGAAAATGTAGAAAAGCAGGTAAAATATACTCTAAAAAGTAAATATTAAAGCAATTATCATGCATGCTTTTTCCTTAAGGTTGTTGAAGAGATTCCACAGGAACAATGTGTCATGGCTCCAGTAAAGAGCTGTGGATATGTGAAGAAACTGGTTCCAGGATTGAAGGAGAAGGAAACCTGTTTGGATTTGCCAGTGACTGAGTGCAACACTGTTATTGTACCCAAAACTGTGAGAGAACCCGGAGTAAGAACAGTGTGTAGCAAGAATCCAGTTCACAGCCGTAAGTCATAATCTGCTTAAAATTGAACCATTTTGAAACGTTCTCTTGCTCAGCTGATGGCAAGTGGACTGAATAGAGCGCCTGGTCTGAATGCTCAGCAACCACATGTGGTCTTGGCACCCAGAACAAAACACGGCAATGTGTTGGGGAGGGCAACTTTTATGATGATTGTGTTGGACCAGATGTTGATTACAAGGATTGCTCTGCAGATCAAGCATAGTAAGTGTGGCTCTGCTATCAAAAATTGATACATGATGGCTAATTCTTATTTGATCAGGATGTGGGAGCTGGAAGCAGTATGATGCAACAGCATCATGCTTCCAGGTATTTGAAGAGATTGGAAATGTCTGGTCACAGAGAGAAAAGTGTCTTGCAGAGACTGAGAGGAGATCTTACAAGTGTGGAGAACTCGAATGAATGGAAGTATATATTTGAGGATGTCAGTAAGTAAAAAACTTAAATGGGTAGTTGAGTGATATAGTTATAATGTGATGTATTACAGTGCAAGAGAGTGCAAAACAGTACTATATTGGACTCATAAAGCCTTCACCAAATGAAGTTAGATGGATGAATTGTAATAGACGAATGTCTACCTGTAAAAATAGTTTAAACTACTGTAAATATGCAGTGTATGAGTAGAAATACACTCTATTAAAATCATACGTTTAATACATTTTACCTGCGCATGCGTTAATTGTATTCAGAAGCCGGTTCCTTTTGCCGTCAACGCCTGATATGAAATAGAACAGGTTTGGACTAATTGCTGGTCAATGCGTGAAAAAAAATGCAATCCTGCTTCAGAAGTACATGTCATGATCCGATTACATTTAATCACCTTTTGAAACATTGTTTTATGACAAAGACGTAAAAACAAAATATGAGGTCCAATGGACATAAAAATATAGTTGGACAGACTAAATTAAATAAAACTAGTAAGCAGGGATGATTTAACATTTTGTTGAACAATATAAAAATATGTATAATATTAAAGGCTACGGCAGGGAGGTTAAGTAAATGACATGTTCCAAATAGTCTTCTTCTGTCTATTAACAGAGTGTTGTACCCACCAGTCCCATTACGCATTTCTTGTTGTCTCAAGGCATTTTATTACAAAATAAGATACATTCTCAACATACAAGCATATTTCATGTTATTGCCACCATTGACACAAAGCAGTTCTCTTGCTGTCACCATTGGTGTCTACCTTCCAGGCTGTCTTTGTCCCCTGAGTGTGGTAGTAGTAGTATCCAGTCTAAACAGTTCAGGAACATCAGATTATTCAGATATAATGATGGTGCTCTTTATATAAAAAAAATTACTTACAGTATTTGTTGCTGGAATATGATCATTCATATACTCTACTGCGGTGTAATGTGGTGGATTGTTCCATTTGAGCTCATGTGTGCTGAAAAGACCAATCCAGAAAGGAACATTAGCTCCAAATGAT
The DNA here is from genome assembly GCA_900659605.1 of Tisbe holothuriae. NCBI lineage: Eukaryota > Metazoa > Arthropoda > Copepoda > Harpacticoida > Tisbidae > Tisbe > Tisbe holothuriae. Next base: position 413 of record LR141246.1, on the reverse strand, counting down.
CCTGAAATGGTGTTCATACAGTAATGCAACACATATTCCTTAGTTTATTTCAGCTATTTGGTCTTATATTGTTATTTAAACTCTGTAATATACATTACTTTTAATAAAGCAGTCTTCCTTTTGATTGGTGATTATGGCCAGAGTACCGCTTTTGTTTTCAGTAGCATTTCTGCAGGTTTGTGAACTGTTATAGAATCCCATTGGCTCTGTTATTAGCTTGTAGCACAGGCGCTCATATCTGTGGGTCCAGCCATCCGGACAGGTATCTAATAGGAATATTGGCAAATATTATTAGTATTTAAGTCTCATCATTAGATACACTAATATAACAGAGTAAACAGACATTAAAAGAGCATGTACTAGTTACAACTTCTTTGGTACTGTGGCCAATATCCTTTACCTGTGCTTTCCTT
>LR141245.1:0-11388 GCA_900659605.1 Tisbe holothuriae | reverse complement strand
TCTCGCTGAAGTTTGTCTCTTTAACTCTTTTTGGCTGTTCATTGTTGTGTTCAACAATGTTAGGATTTGCCTGACAGTTTGGTTCAACTATACTGCTTACAGGAATTGTTTCTGATGAGTCAAAAACTGGTATCTGTGGTGAACCAGTTGTTTTGCTGACATTAGCCTCAGAAACTCCATCCTTTGGCTTTTCATTGATATTTTCAACAAAATTTGAAGCGGCCTGACTTGTCTTGTAGGCAGGATTTGCTTCTGTTGGGTCAAAAACAGGCAACTGCGAGGGTTCATTTCCAGTACCAGTAGTTTTGTTGCTTTTGCTCTTATAAAAGTCTTCCTCTGGCTTATCCTTAATATTATGTTCGACATTAAATGAAGAGGTCTTACTTGTGCTATTTACATGAATTGATTCTGCCCCTAGAACAGGCGTCTGGGAAGGTAATTGGCACTCAGTCCGGGTGTCAGGCACCTTATTTTGGGTTGAATGACAGGAAGGTATCTGCTCAGCATAGTGTCTAGTCATAGTTTGTTTACATATTGGAGATCTATCCATACTGCCCAGTGACTTCTTTTTAATCTTAGATCTTTTCGTTTTGGTCTGTTCCTTTTTATTGCCAATTATTGTTGAGTTTCTCTTTGTATCGCTGAAGGTCCCTTGTTTACACTTTTTGGTGGCATTCCCAATTGACTTCTTAGCAGACGTCCATGTTAACAAAACTGAACTAGAAGAGGCCTTCAATGGGGTATCATCGGAATGATTAGCTTCAATATCTTCTGGTTGATTGTCAGGCATTCCCTCAATATGTTGTTGCACCATTTCTCTGATTGAAACTTGAGGACACTCTGGTGATGGAAGTTGGTTCTGACTATCCTGGCTACTATTGGACAAATTTGAACCTTCATCCTTGCCATCACGTGTTTCTACAGTACTTTCACCCTGCTCTTGACTATTACATAGTAATATCTCATTTTGCCTCTTCTGCCATGGTGTTAATGGCTGATCCGGAGTAGCATTCTGAGCGTTGTCTTCAACTTGAACGGCCTCAGCTGAAGATGGTCCAGCTAATAATTGGAAATGATTATCCTGGTTACTTTCATAACTGATGTCCTTCTCTTCAACCTGGCGTAGCAACACATCCCTCCTCCGCTGTTGCCATGGCGTCACAGCCACGCCCTCTCCATGTTGCACCTGCAACTCCACCTCCGCCTTCTGGATCAGTGCCCCATGAACCGCCCTCACATGCGCCAACTTGTCCTGGCCAGTCTTGAACGTGGCCCGGCCGCAGATGTGGCACTTGTAGGAGCCACGACCGCATCCCTTCTGATGCTCGTGTAGCCGCCGTGTGGAGGAGAAGTAGAATCGGCATGTCTTGCAGAAGGGGAGGTTGCCCTTGGATGGGACTGGCATTGTACATGGTGGACAGAATGGGTCAAAAACACTTACAAATACAATATTGAACAGGTCACTCCAACAGGGTCTAAAATCTAAACATTCCTGCAGCTGAATGTTTTGTTGTTCAAGACATTGAACTGCTTCCAAAGAACTTCTACAAGGTTAATAACTCTATGTCTACTTCATTCTGCTGGCTGCAACTCGGTCCGCTCGGTGATAAAATATTTTACCTATTAGAGTACAAATGGGGAAGAGTGTTATACCCGACAACACTCCGTAGACAAACGTCGCCTAACACAGTTCAACTGTCCAAATGATAAGAGTTCTCTAGCCAAAATTGTAACCATTCAAAAGAGCCACCGAAGACTTTTAAAGTATTTTTTCATGTCTGTACTGATACCATACAAGGTGTGGAAGAGGTTAAAACTCTTTCAAAAGCTTATTTCAAACTTATTGGAACCAATTAATTTGGCACATATTGCTTCTTATCATTTGGACAGCCGATTTGACTGTTCCATTGTTATGACAATTTCGCATATATTCTCCTTCTTTGTGTCCCTGGGGAGAAATTACTTCCTGTGTGCCAGTGACAGCAGCAGACATCACTTGACTTCATTCGCCTGGGGAGAGATAAAAGAGAAAATTAAACCAGGGGTTGCTGCTCATATGCAAACTAGAAAGCTGAACATTGACATCTCTATTGTCATTCAGTTGGAAAATGCTTTTAATCTCCACATTCATTCTTCAATAGTTTGCATATATTTAAGGCAATTGTGTATTTTATACACAGTCATGTTCTGCATCAAGTAGTTCAGCATCAAAATATACATATGTTCCCCATAACTAACTACCTTTTATTGTCCGTGCGCTCGATTGTTGGCCTGCTATAAATCACATATCATCACGTAAAATAGATTGCTTCCAGTTCAACTTTTTACATCGCATCCGCATACTTTTGTAATGGGATCAATAAGAGAACACTTTTAAAAAATAAAAGGATTTTTGACTTCATACAGGTGGCATAACTCTATAAATGAATGGTCCAGTCTTACAAAACCATTTAACATGGTGTGACTCTCTCTCTCTCTCTCCTGTAGCAGAAAACTAATCAACTTTGTAGTTGACCCCCATTTCTCCACTTTTCTTCTCCATTTTCATCATCATCTCATCCCCGGCCTGAACCATTTATCACTCAGCCCAGCCAGATTGCAAGGAGAAGAAGGAACATCATGAGCTTGATTGGGGGGCTGCTGAGCTTTAAAGGCACGAGCCATGGAGAGTAGAGGAGAAAAGGAAACCCTCAGGCCACGGGGATGGTGTGACCTTTAAACAGGCAGTAACACCTAAACAATACTGATCATATCTACAACAATGCTTATACATGAATAGACGTTTTAATCAATTTCATATTCAATTATACAAGTGCTTTGGCAGTAATAATTGGCGTTTCATACATAAAAAAGTCTGATATAATAAAGCACATAATAGTACAATTGATTTTTTTAGTATTAAAGTAACATCTGATTTAAGATCTTCTGTCTGTTTAGAGCTTATTTTGATCAACTTTTCTGCAATATTTTTAAGGGAAAGAAAATCTACCTTTTTGATTCTTGCAGTTGCTATCATCACATCACTAATCAGACCTCCTACAAGGAGGCAACTGAGGAACGTAATGAACAGCTGATTAATTGACTTTTTCCTTTAAAATGAGAGGAAAACGTGAAGCTTCTGCAAGAATTGCCAAATTACGTTAAGACACTTTGAGTATGTTAAGTTTGATATATTTTTTACTATTTACTATGCATCCCTTTTTATTTATTTTAGGGCACTACCTTTTCAGGTTCATTGCAATTATAGCACGCTGCACATGGGCAAATTGCGTGGCAGATTTTGGAAAGTGATTGAAAAATCCCAAGTGCCAGGCCCGGGATTCAATCCCCGGACGCCATGCATGGGAGTCTTGCATGCTAAACATTCCGCCACGAGCTTTTACTCTCGATATAATTATTACACGATACTATAAAGTTTTTAACCGTATAAAGCCATACAATTACTCTTTCAAAAGTATTTCCAGCCATACTTGCCTTTACTCCAGCATAAAACCCTGATGACGCACTCCACTACTTTAGCCAATATGTATAAAAGTAAATAAGTTAGAAAGCTCCGTTGAATCTAATCTAACCCGTTCCTTGACTATAAGGCGTGGTTGCCAAACGAGAAAATCCCCTGATTCCCATTCAAAAAACTCATCTCAATAAACTTTGATGGGGGAACGGGAACGAGATGAGTTCGGATTAGCATGCTGCTCGACCAATTGTCGTCGTCGTGGTCAGTAGTTGGACACATCTGCCCCGACAGCTCAATTCGAGCCTTATTATTGTGTTTTCGCACGTTTGGTGGTAAACAGCAAATTGAATCTGATTGTTGTCGGCTGATGCCACCAACGGTGATCAATAAAAACCAAATGCGATGTCGAATTATTTAGCGCTTTCTGCTCAGGGAAGGGGAGAGGGAAAAGTTTTGTTCAGGGTTGACATTATTAACAAGGACATTGATTTCATTGAAGTCTAAATAGAACTTGTTTTATACCCATTCATACATAGAGCTTAGCTCCCTACCACCTTAAAACCAATGCAATTCAATCAAATAAATGTAGCTACAAGTGACAACCAAAGTGCCCCAAAAAGATATAACAAACATGCATATTGCATATTACTTACTAAAAATATTGAACCACATCTAAACGAACTGGCAACCCTATGTTTTGTCTCATCTTTTCTTTTCCAAGCTGTTGTCATCTCTATGGTTGAGTGATGAGCGGGCTTTTGTATTGCTTTCTACCATGGTGGTAGCTACTGCTACTGCTGCTGTCCCTGCAGTGTGTATTTAGAGGCAAACAATTGGCTGGATAAATATATACATTGTGTGGCTTCTTCCGAAAGAAGTGTAACATCCGGCGTGGGGAAGAAGGAGAAGGGGAACAAATTCAAACTCTCTCTCTCTCTCTCTCCATCTTTTATTTCTACACTCACCAACTGTTGTCCTAGATACATCTTGTGGTGATGCATACACTCGAATCTGTGCGGTGGAGAAAAGTTTCAAATGATTTCTGAAAGTATGTTGGCGTATACAAGGAGTGAAGTTATTTAGTAAACAGTAACTGTATCATTTACGAATACTATATACAATATATTCAAACTCATAGGCTCCCTACTCTATACTCATAAGAGACTTACAGAACTAAAGTTGTTTTGGTAACAGAGCCATTTGATGGTAATATAGGTGGCATTCAGACAACCCCCGTTATGTCTGTCTACCAAAATAACGCCATAATTCACGGGACCTATAATTCCCGAAAATTGTTTATCCCGTCATATATCCTTCTATTTGGCCTTCTTCTTCCATCCGTCCAATTTGTCTAGCTCTGGTTATTCAGAGGTCACTGGGGAGTCACAAAAAGATGGCAGAGCGTTTATCGTAGATTGCATCATGGGATGCCTGTCTGGGGGTCAATTTAGGGAATGGGGGAAACGTACAACGGATCTTTTAAGAGGATTTACTATATGATATATGTCCATGTGCTATTTTCAATTTGGCGGATCAAAAGGCGGCTCTTTAACAAAAATTGACGTATACGGTAAGAATAGTCAGATAGCCGCTCCTGGAGATACAATAAAGGTTGGTATATATATGAGAATCAATGATATTTTAAGCTCAAAATTAAAAGTTCATGAAATGGTTAGCGCACGAAACTTCTATGCAAGGGGGCCGGGGTGCAATTCCCGGTCTCGGCGGTTGGATTTTACAAGTGCCCCAAAAAGCTGCAAGAGTCCCTCATGGACTTGCTATTGCAGTGGGCCTGAAAAGGTAGTGCCCTAAAATATTTAAAAAAAAGGATGCATAATTGCATAGTAGGTATTTAACAAAAAGTTCATTGTCTTTTAAAGCATTACTGCCTTGCGACGCAGTGAATCTTAGCTCTTCTCTTTGAACTCTTCTCTGTTTGAAATACAAGACCTGTCTTTTACCCTGTTTCAAACTCTTTAGTTCTTTATTACATCCCAAGCCATGAGGTGCCTCCTCTTGGTCATCGTCTTTTCCACCTCAGCCTTCATGGTGATGGCCTTGCACAGGCCTGTGAACACCAATACCAACTGCCCGCCAGAGGAGGACGTCTTTAGAGGGAAGGGTGATGCATGTGCGGTCTGTTATACTGGTAATGTTATTATGTATTTTATCGTGTTATTCTACTCTAAATTGGACACATTTTAGATATCAACTGTGGACTGAATTGCAGGAACGGTCACTAATCGCGTATTCTACTTCTTTTATTGTTCATTTAACACAATTTACTCTTTTTAGAACTTTTCACAACCTCGCACGTAAGTCCAACATATTTTACTGTAGATATGATTTACATTTTCATATTTCTAGACCCTCACCGGCCGGGCCATCGAGAATTGCACATCGTATCAGCAGGTTTACAAAATTAAACAGGCTTATGTTATATAATTTTAATATAATATAGAACCTATAATAATTGATCAGGCCAACTATACCATTGGAAATAATGTAAGAATTAATTAATTTTCATATGGAAGAAACCTTAATTGACGATTATTATGTTTGCCAAATACATTATGAATTAATTTATATTGCCCAAGAGACAAAAGGTTTGCTTTCTGACGACTTCAGCAAGAGCTGCCTGAAAGCTGAGTCTGTAAGGACTTATGAGACACTTATGAGACATTTTACTCTTTGAAGTGAGCGCGGGGGAAAAACAGAAAAATTCAAATGTTTTCCCTGCGGGCACCCCTTGATAATGACAATGTGTAGCCATAAAAAAATAAGAAATTTGCTTGTTATTAAGTTATACGACGGCCTAGGTCATGATTCCATGCGGAACCCTCTTTGTGGCTCCAAACTGTACTCTCTATTCAATGGACACCAACGGAAACAAAATGACCAAGGAGACAGGAAAGTATGATGTGAGCAAAAACAGACAATGTATAATTTGCATGTATTTTAATCGCATTTCAAGTAAATAGTCTATTAATGGATCATAGGTCAGATATTTTGCTTGCTCGGTGAAGTTAGGAAAGAGTTTCAAATTCAATAATGGGCATTTTACACACTTAATACGTACATACTTGTGAGTTGTGACAATAAAAAATAGTTTCATTTCAGCTCCCCCATGATCATATTGATGGTACAGGAATGTTCTGTGAGAGTAGTGCCTATTGTGAGGACGGGTAAGCAGATAAATAGTCTATTCAGTAATCTTTCGGAAATAATGTTACAAAGAGTTTTTTTAAATTTATTTGCCTCTTTGCCAACACCCAGTTATATAACAAAACATGACCATGATTAGCTTTCCGCGCACCGGGATGCATTTGCAGAAAGGCCGACCTCTACTCTTAAGCACCACCTGATTTGTTTATTTATATTGTCAATAGGTTCTTAAAAATGTGTTCGTTGACAAACTTAGTCAAGGTAGTAATATACCATTTACCCTTTGGTCCTGCGTCTCCAAAAGCAGCTCTACTTAGGGAGTGTACAGCGGGCAGTTTTCAGAGTGGGATTGGGATGATACTGACGTATTATGACTGTTTGAAGTAATCCGATGATTTGCCCCCAGGCTGAGGGAATTCATTCTCTGTGCATGTGGAGACAATAGAAACGCCACTTCGGATTTACCAACGCACATTGTAGGTAAGTTAGAGCAAAACTCAATGAGAGGTATTACATAGAGATATTGATGTAAACAAGAAATTAAGGGTTATGCGGTAGTTTCTGTAATACTAAAAATATCAAATTTGATTATTATCATTTTATTGTAACCATTTTTTCAGGCTGGTAATGGGATCACTCAAGAGTGAAGTCTTCTGAGACTCCTTTCTTGAAATAAATTATATTATAATAATATTTTTATTTGTATACACAAGAGTTGAATTGTATAAGAAAACAATTACAACATTACTATACATATAATTGACCAATTAAACATATTTCCCAGCACATTTGCCTTTTCAATATCTTAATCAGTCTCTAGACAGCTCAACAACCGACAGCCGTATCGGACAAGTTGTACAACCCTTGAAAAGGCCCGTCTCCAATATTATTCGCGACAGCCGAAAGCCATTGTTAACGAACAGAAGGCGCGAGACATTACTAAATTACTTTAGCCTGACTATAAATTACAATTCAAGTCGTTGGAAAAGTTGATACCTAATTTCAATAGTTTCAGTATCATTTACTTAATGTTTACCGGTGTATAACACTTAGAAATTACTCTTTAAATGTAACTTCTATCAAATATTTGAGTCTGACAATAATAAGCCTCCATTCCATCGTCCTGTTCGTCCTTGTCCCCGCCCTTGACGTCACGCCCACCACCTATTTTCCATGCTCGTTAAAATAATAGAGTGTCTATGTAAATAGAGCCTGAAGAGGGGATATTACTTAATTGTTTTTAAAAGGAAAGCGAGCGGACATCTTGTATGTTACAATAAACTGAACTCCATAAGTTTGCAGAACCCTGTACTATAAGGAATTGGTCCGTACAATTGCGTCAAAAACTAACTTATTGTACATAGCTTTGGTTAAGTACTAAAACATTAAGTACTAGTGCTCCAAGCGTTTATAATGCAAATTTACCACAAATTGTTTCCCTAAGACACTGGTATAAGATTGTTTATATATGCCTTGAAAATATTATAACCTCATTTCGAAAAAATATACTTAATTTGTAAAACTGCACATGAGCTTGTTTAAATTTGCCATGTACTCGCACTTCAATTCCACATTATCGAAACACCCTTCCAGCACATTCGAAAGCCTTAATAATCCACTTGCCCATTTTAACATCGAGTCTTTCCAGGTACCATTATGTCAGACTATTATTATTGGAAAATGAAGTTTTGTGGCTTGGGGTGTGACACACAAAGAAAGAAGAAAGCAAATTGACTTGTGAAAATTACCACAGTGGTTTATGGTGGGAAATAATTTATTCTCTTAAGACTACGCTGCAACTCGAACCACTGTGTAATATTTGCTCTCTTGATAGTACACACAGTTAACCTTGCTACCGTTGTTAAATATCGTGCTAAAGGATCATTGAACGTTTTTACAACCTTTATTTGTCGTAAACGGTCTTTCCAGAAGAACGTCTTGACTAAATCAAATCGTGTTTATGTTGAAAGCTAAGGAGTTACCACAAAATTGGTCTTTATACATGTTTGAAGTCTAGGAATCAACAATGAGTAGTCTGCTGCACTGCTTAACAACCTTTATTTGTTGTAAACGGTCTTTCCAGAACAACTTCTTGAGTAAATCAAATCATGTTTATGTTGAAAGCTAAGGAGTTACCACAAAATTGGTCTTTATACATGTTTGAAGTCTGGGGCTGGGCACTATTTTTAAACATACAGCTTGTAGTCTGCTGCACTGTTTACCAACCTTTATTTGTCAAAATTGTCATAAACAGTCTTTCCAGAACAACATCTTGACTAAATCAAATCATGTTTATGTTGTATGCTAAGGAGTTACTACAAAATTGGCCTTTGTACATGTTTGAAGTCTGGGGATAGGCGCTATTTATAAACCTTCAACGAGTAGTCTGCTGCATTGATGGGTCGATAACTCTCTTTTTTATTATATTCTCCGGGTACGTGGAAGTATAAAGAAGTTTCTCTTTCTTCTTTCTTCCCCTGATACCAATTCAAGGCTGTTATACATTACTTTCTCATGATCACACAAAAAAGCAATACCTAAATATTAATATTTCACATATTGGTATAAAGGAAAGGGGCAATTAATCAATTATATTAATTTAATTTTAAGGGAAAGGAGTTACAGGATATACTCGTATTTCCTTGTCATGCCACAGCAAATTACATCTCTTTTAAGCCCTTAAATTACACAAATAATTACATTGAATTGACAAATTACTGGTATTCTACACTTTCCAACTCACACAGTTCAAAAGAGAAAGGCATTGAACAAACCCAGTCTAACGCAAGACACAAAGCGACCAACTTCATAAAATGCGTATTCGAATTGAGACGTATGAGAACCGACGGCGGTTCCTGCTACTCGCGGCGCTCGTGTTCTTTGCCGCGTCCGTGTGCGGCACTATTGCCTATGCGTGCAGGGCCGCGTTCCGGGGTCCGGACGGGTGGAGTCTGATTAATCCGTATGTGGGGTTGTGGTTCACGGTTGTGCTGGGTGGGTTGGCGCTGGAGATTGCCCTGGCACTTACTATTGGGGGAAGGAAGGCTGGGGTAAGTGGAACTATACAATTATCAAAATAATTAGCCTTTAAAGTCAAGTTATGTAACCTTTCCTCCTTATTCTTGCATTATCCTAACAAAAACTAATCCTATTTTCATGGCAAATCCGCAATCTAAAATCTACTGTACATTATTGGTTTATAACGGTGCTGCTTCATCATTTGACTTTATACCTTAACAATAGTTATTATTGAATCCCCACTTCAATTCCAGTGCTGCTCGATTGCCGACTACGTCTACTTTGGCCACCACTGGCTCTGCTTCATCTTCATCGGCACGTGCTACGCGCTCTTCGGCCGCTACGACCTCGCCCTCTTCGCCGTCCTCATCTCCATCGCCGCCGCCGTCAACATGTTCACCGTGAGCACCGTCCAGACCGCCGAGGACGACTTTGGGTCCATCAGGGACTTTAACAGCTGTCTACTCATCGGGCTGTGGATTGTAAGGGCCATTGCAGTTGTCCTTGTACTCCTGCTCGCGATTGGGAGTGGTGTCCATGGGATTGGGTATGCGACGTTTAGGCCGGATGATGCAAAGTATTTGGAGTTGAAGCTTCCGGAAGAGCGGGTGCAGAGTATTCGGTAAGAAGTCGAAAATATCTGGAAAATTTTAATTCGGTTGTCTAAATGCTAAAAAGCAAAAGGTGCTAAATCAGTTTGTTCCAATTCTATAAATAGCTAGAAATAAACATTTGGAAGAGTCCTTAACCTCTTATAAACATTTATAGTACCAGTACAGAGTTTAAAACATTTGCTAAATGTCTTAATTGGCTCTTCTGAACAGTTACAATCTTGGCTAGAGAACTCTTATCAATTGGACAGCCGAATTGATGGGATGTGATCTGATTTAAATAATAATCCATAATCTAAGGTAGCAAACGTGACTATAAATGCCTAATTGACGAATTTTGCGACATTTGCTTAATAAATATGTGTCCTGTAGTACAAAATACTGAAATTAATATGAGTTTATGTCCTATGTAGGTATGAGTGCTTTGGCGAAGGTGACGACGTCCCTGTAGTCCTGTTTGAAGGCCGTGCGTATATCGCATACGCGGACTGGGTGGGCGCCAAGAACGCCGCGTTGGAGGCTGGGCTGAGGGTCTGCATCTGGGATAAGCCTAATTTGGGGTATTCGGATTATATGATGGCGTATCAGAAGGAGTCCAAGGATGTGCTTCCGTTTATAATTGAGGCGTTGAAGGAGAAGGAGAAGGACAAGTACGGAGGGCCGTACATTCTCACAGGGTAATGGAACACGATATTTAAAATGTTCTCTTTAATGACTTATGTTTCCTTCAATTTGACAAACACACCCAAACTAGAAGCAGGGGTTTGTTCGTACATTTTCCCCCTGGTTTGTGTTTAATTTTTTTTTATAAAGAAGACAACATCTGCCCGAGACCGGTTTCAATATCAGATTCTACCTTTCCGTGCTATTCGTGATATGAAATGAAAAGCAGCCTACACGATCTTAATACAACAACGCAAAATTGGCCTCAGCTAGGGATAACAAACTTCATTTAACACTCTAATATGTTTAGAACGCTTAACATTTTACCTTTCTTTTAAACCACCCTGTGTTTATTCCTCTCTAGCTGGGCCGAGGAAGGCGGCGAAAACGTTTACCGGCAAGCCCTCAAGACCCCGGACGACGTCCACGGCCTCGTTTTCCTCGACGTCCTCAAACCGGAACGGGTGCGCAGGG
>LR141243.1:0-13200 GCA_900659605.1 Tisbe holothuriae | reverse complement strand
ATTGGATTGTTTCATTTTTAAATTATTATATGCCATATCAATGCCTCTTTTTAAAAGTAGTAAATTTTACAATGAAAATGGCCCAAACTGGAGACTTGTTATATGGGGCCCCTGAAGCTCTTTACAGCTGCTAAAGGGGTAGAACATTATTTTATGAGATATTTATATTGTAATGAAGTGGTAAATAATACGTAAACCTCCAAAGAAAGCATTTTATCAAAAAATGTCATTTGAATTACCAGTTTTGGTTCAAAAGTGATGCTGTTGTTGATGCACTTTTGTTCCACATATTAAAAGAAAACACTAAATTCAATAATACCATACAAAATTGTAACTCTTTCTCTCTTAAATGGTACTAGTGGCTTATTTCTGGGATTTCATGGAGCTTAGATATAGCTGTTTACTTTCCGACAGTATTTATGGGACACCCTGTATATGGCATCTTTTGCTTCTTATCATTTGGACAACTGAATAGCGATATATTGACTTGAAAATGAAATATGTTAGGGGCCACTGGCCAGCTGCTGAAAACTTTAATTTGTCATCCTAGAAGTAGTGTAGTTATAACGTCATTGTCTGGATCCGGCATAATGACCACTTCCCTGTAATATGAACAAATATGACTTTCCTGAATGTGAAAATAACGGATCCAGACTGTGAATGAAAGTTTTCCACTAAAAAGCCGTTCCAAAAGTTAGGTCAATTAAGTCATTGCCTTAAATTAATACACACCCAAGAAGATAGGTAGATGTTGTGTTACCTTAGAGGAAGTTCTTTAAGAATACATAGTGGCCTCATACCTGTTTTCGATTGTACTTTCTGTTCCATTGTGACCAATGTTGCCTCTGCTGGACTCTTGAGCAAATACTCAGGTTGAGATTCATCGGGCAATGTAATTGAGCAGTTACTACCCAACAGATAGCTGGCTATGCAATTAAGACTTTGGCAGGTAGCGGAACACTCATTTGGTGTGCTAGAAAATGGCTAAATTGACTCAAACTCTTCTCTTATACAGGGTAGCTGATATGTTTTGAAACAAAGAAAAATATGCATATCTCCTAAGTGGTTTGACCAAATTCAATAATTCTTTTTGCATGTTAATCCTCATTAATCATAGATTTCACTATGTAAAAAGCTCATGGTTTGGATCACTGTGGCCATCACAGTGGGAACAAACAAAATCATCAAAAAGTAAGCTTGGCTCGCAAGAGAAAAGTACATTCTTGTGTCATCCATAAGAGGAGTCTAATTTTCTACTTTTACATCCATAAGGCAGTGGCACACGACACTTGTACATATTTTAGGGTCAAATAGAGCACTTTAAAGGCACTTTCAAAGCCAAAACATATTACTAATAACATCAATTTTTCATTTGGTCGTTCTGATCAATGTTGCAATTTGTAGCATTTTCGGTCTATGGTCTATCTGATTAAAATTTCGTTTTAATAGCATGATCTACGATAATAGGTCTTACTTTGCACCACTTTACAGCTTCTCATCTCCACGTATAAAAAAGTAACAACATATATACTACAGAAAAAGTGGCAAGCCAGAGGCCTTCTGACACCTACTATGTTTGGGACAACTGTGATGGCCACGGTGGTCCAAATGAAGTGTGGCTTGGTCAGAATGAAGAGACATCATGGCCAATGCCATTGCAAAAAGAATTATGCAGATTGGTTACCCCAATCATGAGAAATCGTCGATTTTCGATGTTTCAATACATATCAGCTACCCTGTAGTACTATAGTACTATCTACAAATGCCATACGGTCGAGATTCCAGGGGGGTCCCCCGAAAATCTGAAAAAAGGTGGGGGTACCCCCCACCTCCAATTTTTGACCCTTTTTATTGCATTTTTAGGTGTATCAGGCAAAACCGGGCTTTGGGCAAAAAAAATCAAATTTGGCACTACTTTTTCAGGGGAGGGTGCGTTATTTGAGGTCAAAAAGTCCCACTTTACTTAGTAAAACGGACAAAAAAAATTGGAGGGGGCCAAATTTTTTCGAACATCCCAGGGGGGGATCAAAAAAAAATTCAGGGGGGATCCCCCCCGGCCCCTTGTTTCCATGTATGACAAAGGCGCTCTGTATTATACTCAAATCGATCCTTTTTGGGGCAGATAAGGGTATGTCAGGGGGGCAGAGGTGAGGTAATCATGACCCACTCAGCACAGCCAATGGTACGGAACTCAGCTGAGTATTCTTTGTCTTGCTTACTACTGTGCTTAGAGGATCACAATTGGATGTTCCCTTTTGCGGCCATTTATTGAACTTGCAGAGCAAAATTAGTAATTTTGTATTCAAGATATCTCAATATTGTATACACTAGTTGCCTGATACTGAGATTTGCAATCTTTGCGGAATATTAGAGTTGGCTTGAAACCTCTCTGTCCAAAAGCTGAGCCAAGAGTTCCAAACAAGGCCTGCTTTGTGGCGAAACACTCAGTATTAAACTCTTCAGGACAGAATTGGATCTTCTGTCTCAGCTCTTCTTAAGGGCTCTTCATACCAGGACGATTGGGAGGAAAAAATTAATGCAGGAAAACTACAGGAAATTTCCTCTTTCAAGAAGTTTTCTGGTAGATATCTTACAGTTTTCTTGGAGTTTTCCTCCCTTTTCCCAGCAAGCTGGGCAGTGTGCAAAAAAGGGGAAAGAAAAAGGGAATTTCTGGTAGTTTTCTGGTATTTTCCGGCAGTATTCTTGTATTTTACCGGGAAAATTAGTTTTCTTCCTTCTGGTGTGGGAGAACCATAAGCGAGAGCTAGATATTATTTTCCACAAGGTTGCAAGACTTTACATAGATTTTAGATATTTAGTATACACATACCTTGCTTGAACATTGGACTTAGGATAGAGTTCCAGGGCCTCCTTTTGTGTAGTGTCGATTAGTTAATGCAGCAGATGCCAAGGATATAATGAGTATTTGTAGTGTAAAATAACTTAGTTTCAACATAATGTGTAGGGCAAAATAGGGGCTGAAGAACTGTTACTGTTTTCCTCTTATTTATAATGGAGGTGTATTGTGTTTTATGTTTCTAATGCGCACAAAAAGTGGTCCATTATTGCCAATACCAGCTAGCTAGAAAACTCATTTGCATATTAAATTTTAAAAAAATGACGGAAAGAACAGAAAATTCGCGAAATATATTGTTTTTAAAAATGGTCCGCGCTCTAACATAATTAAATAGGAAATATACATTATACAATACAGTATAAAGTACAATCGTCATATTCATTTTTGAACGCTTTGGCTCTGGGAGTTTACTACAAACCAACTGGGATATTCAGCAATGCAATGTGTGTGTGTGTCATGTCACATATTTGGATAGAGGTGCTTCTCTGAAATTTCTCTAGTGACACCAACCAAGTTTCTTTTAGAGCAATGTCATTTTGGTAGTGCAGTGGGCAGTGGCTTCCTAACTAGTATACATTAATTTTCTACGCTAACTTTTCTTTGCCGTGAACCTCGAAATTTCTTTTGCCGGAGTCAAGCGACTAGCGAGCGGAGCCACCACTGACATATATTTTTCTTTCTTTTCACGCCATGTATTGATCTAAAGCAAATTATTTGAATTTTGTAACTAAAGCTCTTTAAGTAAAGCTGAGTGGACGCCTACAGTAATATATGTGTGGGTGTGTTGCTGCCTTGGTAGCCTTGTGAGCCACTAAGGGCTCTGGACTGTCAGGAAGATTATTTGCATAATGGTGCAATTTCACCTATCAGTTTGGAATAATTCCGCATTTATTAACTATTATATTTCAATACAATATATAATGTTCAGATCAAATCCAGGGGTTCAAAAGCATTAATTCCCCTCGTATATTACTGTATAATGCTACAGCAGTTTGAAGTACTAAATAAAGGACAAGACCGAACCAAAGACTGACCAATAATGATAACCAACCTAGGTTTATCTTTTTTTTAAAGCACGTCCTTTTAATAAATGAAGGACCTACACTTTGAGTGGCTTATTTTGTTACACACAATAGCTATTCAAGTCTCATGCTGCTGTTTAAAAGTATTGATTTTGACTCCACCTTACATTTACATTAAATATACTGTATAAATGCATATCTATAGGTGAACATTGGCAGGTCTGACAAACGGGTCCAGGATTCATTGCCCAGGTGAAACCTGCAAAGTAATTATAATATGAACCAACAGTAGTGTCAAAGCTGGTGTGACATTAGGCAATGACCAAGAATCCTGTAAGTAGAGGTTAATTCACTCAGAATGTTGTCCCTAAAATTTTGCTGCGCCATGGGTGAACATAGTCGCCAGTCGCCACCCTGTGATTGGTCGCTGCATCACGTGACTTCATTGACTCAGTCTGAGCCAGTCTGAGCTTCTTTCGTCTGAGTTTTTGCCCACCAGTTAGCTGGGAAGTCCGGCCGGCAAAAGGGAAACTCAACCCTTCTCTTCCCGCAACTACTTTCCGGGGAAAGAAATCTTTCTTCCGGGCCTGCTGGCGACTATATTGCGGTCCCTCTTAGCCCACTGTCCCGCCTGAGGAGGCTGAATGAACTCACCTGTACTTACAGGCTGCTTGGCAATGACCATGTAACTTTAAACATCCCTATAAGGATTGAAGGTATATTAAGACAATAAGAAGAAAGGAGCAATTATAATTTCTCCGAAATACACTTCTTTTAACTAGCTTAAAGGTAAGAGCAAAATTATGGTCTCTTCAATACAATGAATAAATTAAATATTCAGATGTCCTTTCTTAAAATATCACCTGTAAACCTCTTTGCCATAATTACCACCACCAAAGAAACGGAGATCACCTGATTGCAATGTGATTGCTCCCAGATGGTTTGTTGTCCTTGGAAAAGGATTTGTACATTCTTTCCAGATATTATCCTCAATGCTGTAGTATTGGCAGACATTATCATTCATCCCAGCTGGAATAGAAGAGAGGACCTTATTTTAAATAAAGTTTTGCTGGATCATCCCTGGCGTTACCCAGTTTATTTGCCAGACACACCATGAAAGTTTGAGTGCCGCAGGGGGGATACAAACCCGCGACCTCCTGGGCCACATGGACAAGCAACTTGTGATCACGGCTACCACGTCCTACCTTGGGTCCTTATTTATTGTAGCTGATGCTACACCCTGGACCACACTAAGTCTTAATAATAGTGTTCAATATTCACCTGCTGCTACAATAAACATTTTTCCCGTAGCTTCATCTGTGATACGTCCAGGAGTGGCACACAACATTCCAACCTCCATATTAGCCAGCTCTGTGTACGTCTTTGTTCTTACATTGTAACGATAGACAGATTTAGCAGCAAAGGCCTTGCTGGGAGCAGAACCACCAAGTAAAATTGCCTCAGTATCACTGGAATTAGCCTTAAAGTAAATGGATATGGATGCAAAAATGAGAAAGTTTTTGAACCTAATTCCAACAGCGCCATGGCATGCTCTTGGTTCTGGAAGATCTCCTCCATCAAACCAGACACCATCTTGGTCCAATAAGAGGGTTTTACTATGCCGTACTATGAACAAAATGAGTCTATATCAACAGTACAATATATGCACATTCAAAGAATTTACCACTATGGAGAGCATGACATAATTTTTCATTAACAATGAATTTAGGCACTGTTACATAATTTAGCTGATTTATGGATTGCTACTTTCTAAGGACGTGCAAAAACCAAAAACCGAAAACCGACTTTTGGTTTATTTAAAAACCGAAACCAAAACCGACTTTGGTTTGCAAAAAGTCGTTTTTTTGCCCTATGTCGGTTTTTAGAAAGTGGAGTTTTGATGTTATATGGAGCAAAAATATAGGGCAAAACTTACTTTAGAACAATATTTTTTGTGCATTTATGTTTAGTATGTATTACACATATCTAACTAAATCTTGATTCAGGAAAGTCAGGCATCTCTATGTAGCATTTTGCAAATGACATTGTGTTAGGCACTGCAGCTGCAATGATTACTACATAAATGGAAAAACCAAAAACCAAACCGAAAACCGAAAACCGAAACCGACTTTTTCACAAACCGAAACCAAAAACCGACCTTGGTTTGTATTTTAAAAACCGCACGTCCTTACTACTTTCATTTCAACTGTCAATTACTAATAATTGAGCTATATACTCCTTAAAAGATGGCTGGCAAAATCCTGGGTTGTGGTTTGATATTGTACTATAGATTTGAAATTCTACAGTATTTCATTCTGTTCCTCTATTTTACCCTGGGGAGATGTTCCTGGTACAAATCCGGCTGCCATCCAAAGCTTGTCCCCAATTGCAGTACAGGATTGTGATGTAAAGAGATTTGGGAGTGCCAGAGATGCAGGAGTGGTCCAGCCAGTGCTTCCATGGTCATGCTTGTAACAAACACCAGTCTAAAATAGGTAGCAAAGCCATATCAAATAAATTGTGACATCATCAAGCATTCAGCAGATAACATTGTTATGCTACTTGTCTGCTTGAGTATAGTACCAATGTAAGAGCATTAACACTAGACTGAAGATATATTACAGGATATGTCACTGTCTTGAAAATGGTTCATGTCCAGAAATAGTTCCTGGACTTGTTCCTTCAATGATATCCTTGCTAGTTATGTTGCACATGCACATCAGTTCTGATGTTGACCAATACAAGTTATAATTTAATGTAAGCTCTATTGGATGATAATGCTAACCATTCCCTTGCAGAAGACAATCCCATCTTTGATCTGATGACCACACCAGTTGTACAGATCACTGGCACCATCTGGATTTCCAGGATATGGTGTCCTGGTGATAGAACCCCCGCCAGGAGAAAGCTCCTCTACATTGCCATTGCCCCTGAGAAAGGCAGCTCCATACACTACAAGAGTATACAAAATATGGAGAAGATATGCAGATTTTTTATTCAACAGAGAGGCACTTTAAGAATCATTATGGCAGTGACTTGAACTCATACCTTTCTTCTCTTGTAATTTCCGTTCCATTGTGACCAATGTTGCCTCTGCTGGACTCTTGAGCAAATACTCAGCTTGAGAGTCATTGGGCAATGTAATTGAGCAGTCATTACCCAACAGATAGCTGGCAATGCAATTAAGACTCTGACATGTAGAGGAACACTCAATTGGAGTGCTGGAATGATTTCATGAATTGAAGCAAATAACCGTTTGTAAAATATGTTGTAGTATATAATTTTTAGTACATAACATACAGTTTAAAATTAAAACACATCCCAAAAAATCACCTAATTAAATCTGACAATAACTCCGCAATAGATATTCATTTAGGCAAGGCCATGCAATCATTGAAACATAATATATGGATCAATTAATTTAAAACATATGTAAATGTCCTAAGTAGTGGCAATAGTGTTAAATAGCCATTTAAATATTCAAGCCTAATCTTCTCATGTGTTTAGATATTGTTCATTAGGAATTACCTTGCTTGAACATTGGTCTTAGGATAGAGTTCCAGGGCCTCCTTAGCAATGCTAACCTTTGTGTAGTGTTGATTAGCTGAGGCAGCTGATGCCAAGCATATAATGAGTATTTGAAGTGTAAAATAACTTAATTTCAACATCATGTGTAGCTCTTGAACAACACTTTTTGATCAATAAATGATCTACGTTTGCATATACATAAAATTACTTTTGTTACACCTTTGTGTGTAGAAAATGGTCAATTATTGCTTCTGCTAGATTTGTAATATACACATTAAATATAAAAATATGCCCCTCTAGAAGGACACAAAAGTTCTCACAAAATAACTGTAATATTTTATTTCTAATTATTTCTAACACATATACAGTTCCAAACAATAATACATAACGTAAGTAAGTTAATCGATAATATTGATTATGTACCGTTTCATTCTGCCACTTCACAGTATAAACAAAGTAAACTTCATCCGTGCAAAGTAAGAGAGTCGTGACTTTTTACGTTTCAAAAAGGCCAAAAATTTTATCATTCCACTTTATGCAGAATTTCTTGCTCTTCACTTCTTCTTTTGTACTATTTCTCTACCAATTGAAATTATAAGGGCCCCTTTCTTTTGCTTTGCATTCCTCCTGGGCCCTTGATTTCTGCCATGGCAAATAGCGTAGTTTCAACATATTGCAATCGTTCAGTGCAAAATGTTCAGTAACAGAAATATTGTACACAATGACCACCGTTGGATTCAAATGAAATATTTATCATCCTCCCTATATGACACAGTAAACGGTCAGTAGCCTTGACAAGGCCTATTCTTAATTGAGAAAATGACATTTGTAATAAAGCCCAAAATTCACACAATGGAATGTATATTTAAGCAAAAAAAGTAAGTTTTTAGTCGAAGCTTGAAGAAATATCTAGTTGCCAGAACAGAAGATAAATGAAATTTTACTCCCGCAATCTTAAACAGTCTTTTCAACCAATTTCAACTAAATGCTCGAGCCTTGTGTGGTATGAAATATTATTGTTCAAATTTAAATACGTAATTTAATCTTACAATATTTGTGTTGTTTCTGTTTTCAACAGAAAGTGGTCAATAATGTCAAATATAGTCACACACCATAATTAGACTATTCATAAATTGGACATAATATAATTAACAACTCTATTTACAAGACAATGGCAACAGTTCCAAATAATATAATTAATGTAATTAATTTACATAAAATATAGATCAATATGAGTTGTAATTCAACAATGTTAAGCAAATATGTTCGGCATGACCAATTCCTGGAATGCAATCCAAACCCAATAGAATATTTCTACCAGGGTGGTCAGGCTGAATCCATTACAAATGCCAATTGTTCCTCCTGAAAATAATATGAAACTGTTAGTAATAGGCCTAGGAATTACGCAACATAAAAACAAATGCCAGTTGTTCCACCTAAAAATAATATGAAACTGTTAGGCCGTGTCTACACTGGAATAAGCTAAGAATTATATTCTCTTTTTATTCCTCCCTTTTTTTCCCACCAGCGCAGTGGGCTGATCAAAAAGGGAGGAATATTATTCTCCTCTGAGAGAATATTTATTCTCCTCTAAGAGAATAATATTCCTCCTTTTTTACTACTGTTTAAGGAATATATTCCGAAAATATTCTTTAGTTTTATTCCAATGTAGACACGGCCTTAGTAATAGGCCTAGGAATTACGCAACATAAGCGCAAAAATCACTAAACCTAGTGGAAATGAGGAACTCTGAACATGGCTAAATCTGCAACCTTTAGTTCTTTACTTCACAGCTGCACAGCCAGGTGAGTATAGCAAAAATAGCCATATTTAGGCTTTTAAATGAATAATGCCCATAATACTGGTGGTAGAAAAGCACAAAATCTATCGATTAAAATTGTAACATGACACATTCCACCTTTCTTAGATCAAGTACAGCATGTTCCACTGCCCTGTATGTACTAAAGGTTGCAAAATCAGCCTCACTCAAAGTTCCGAAAACTTACTAGGTTAAGTGATTTTCACGCAAAATTTCCGTAATTACTATACATATTTTGTTTCGCACAAAAATGTTATATCTGCTTACTATTATGCCCAATATGTATAATAATTAGGGCCATACTGAAATACACCACATAAATTATGCAGATGTAGGCAGTTTTATAGGAGTTTAATAAAGTAGTTTTTTCATAAAAAATTATAAGGCTTTTTAGTAACACAATGAAAAAAATTGGATATACTCGTACTATATCATATAAGGTAAACATGGTGGTGAAAATCGAATATTTGAATTTTTAGCTACTAGATGGCCCCGTGTTGCTCTACATACTCTCCAAAGTAAAATTTCCTTCAAAGCACTCACAAGTTCAGAGCTAAAATACTGTTCAACCAAGCCACCAAACAAATAGTTTTGTCTCAAAAACCCCAAAAAAATCGTGAACTCAACCCATCTTTTGATCAGGATATTTCAATTTTCTACCACCATCTCCTCAAAATGGGAAAGCGACATACATCTAGTGTTATACAGAAGTTATTTCCTTGCGCAAAGATTGCCCTATTACACCTAGAACCTTGTACCTGTAAATCCTACATGGTCAATCCCTGAGAACTTTATGGTCCTCTCAAGCACTTCCACCTCATCACTTCCCAACTCCACTGTTAGGAAGACCAACTCAGCTGATACTTTCTCTTTACAGCGGGTGAGTATGTCCAGCTGAGGGAACATCTGGGTAGCTTTGTGGTGCCACTGGTTGTAGCGGGAGTACAGCCAGTAGAAGGAGTCAGCAACTGAGCATGTAATGGCAGAAGAGGTGAGCTGTTGGAGTTCAGGATCCTATGCACAATTAAAAACAAATACCATAAGGATTAATAATTTTAGAGAGTATATTATCACAATTGTACACATGACAGAAGGATCGAAATTTAATCCTGTTGTCTCTTAAAGGTCACCTTTGTATGTCTGTTTAACAAGAGTATTGGTACATACTTGACATGCAACATCTGGGTCTATGACCATGGAGTCCAATGTGTAGGAAAATTCTGTTCCTATGCAGTCATCTTGGCAATGTTGACACTGATTAGCATTGATGGAGGTCAGATTTTTAATAAAATATAAAACCTACAGCAAATAATTTACGTAGATGTTTAGTTATTTAATGTTGTCTAATACTTTGTCTTGAGTGCAAATATTTGCATCTTCAAAAGAAGTTCCTCTCATTATGTCCCAAGGAATGCAATTTAGAATATTGTAGGCTCTCTGTATTGAGCACTCAAATAAACAGCCTCTCCGTGTATACTTCTTGAACATGTTCAGACGAAACCCAGGTTCAGTATTGTTAAGGCACTTTCTTTCCCCAACTGAATATTTGCTACAACAAAAACATTGTATGTTAAGAAAATAGGGAAAGCACCAAATCCTTACAGGACACTACTATCACTGGCAAATTGAGATATCCTAAATACAACATGACTTTTCCTTCCAGGCAATATTTCAAACCCCAAAGACTCCATCTCAAAAGCGTCCATGTAGGTATTCAAAGAAACCTGAAATATATGCCAGCATTGGATGTAGTAGATTACCTAGATCAAAGAATACCTGAAAAGATCCACGATTTGATGCAAAAACCTCACTCTTATGTGTATCTAATATCAATGTCAAGCCTCCTTTCCTTCCAAAAGCAGCTGCAGGAATGGGTTTCCTTTGCACAGGCACATTAAATATATCTTTCAGGTGGCCAAAGTAATCTGAGCTCCCTTCTTTAAAGACTAAACTATTAGAAACTGCATTATATGCTGTACAGATGCCTGTATTGGTCCCAATATGATGCCAATCCTTAGTACAATCAGTCTTGTTCTTTAGCTCTGAACAGTCTAGCAGAAAATCAAGCCTGGAAATGTCAGAGCTGAATCTATTAAAGTTTGCAATCTCTGTATGATAGAGCTTGTTAAAATTCTTAGCTGGCATTGTCATGTTTCCTAGAGATTGTGAGAATCGCATGATTTTCATAATTGTCTTTAGGTCATTCTTCAGCTTAATGCCAAAGAGATTTCCTTCCTTGGCTTGGGATATTTCTTCAAGTCCAAGATCAAGTTGAACTGGGATCTTGAGATCAGCCTCCTTGTTCAAGGACTCCATAATATCATAAACAATCTGATCATAAGCAGCTGAGTATGGAGTGGTTTTAACTGCCTAAAATTGTGCACATATGTTATTAATCTATCTGATGTAAATAATTGAAGCCTAACTCTGTTATTGTATTTGTAGTTCTTGATTGATCCAGAGAAAGGCTAAATTTATCTTCATTGAGGGTTGTCAGCCATGCCAGCCTATTTGTATACTTGCAAATCCTGGATGCTCTCTCCCGAGCACTGTAATCCTGCTCCCCAAATAACTGTATTTCCAATGGTTCAAGCAGCAGAGGGATCTCATTAATAGGAAGACTTGGGTCAGTAGTGTCTTTGGAATCCGTCAAAAGCTACAGGTACTCTCTTTTTAGTCAAGCATGGGAAGAATTACTTTTGAAAAGTAATTCTTGAAATTTAATGGAAACTTTAATACTAGAGGTAATTTACGTATAATTCTATATTATTGTAATTCCTAGAGTAACGTCATTTTTGACTTTTCCAAACAAATGTAATTGCAATTCTCAAAAAATATATGTAATTTCCCAATTCTTGATAGTAACCTAAGTATAAGTTTATTCAAGCTTACTTTAAATTGTTCAATGAGTGTATCATAGACTTTTTGGTGCATTTCGCCCATATCCTGATAGATAAGCTGATTTGGACCAATTCTTGGATCCACGTGGAAGCTGAGGCCAAGAATAGATTCGGAAAAATGCTGTAGCAATGTTCCAAAATCAAGCATTTGCCCAGACCCAGGGATTAATGCCATCTATATAATTACTAATGAACATCCTCAAATATGATACTATTGTTTTTTAAACACTTGGTGAATTTCTTTCTTCTAGAATACAGGACCCTTTGTGTTTACACTACATACCTGATACGCTCGCTTAATATTGAGCTCACATGTGCCAGTCTTTTTGCAGCCATAGAAGTAACTGCTGCTTAGAACATCTTCCACTAAATAGAATGTGCATTAACAGTACAATGTTATGGTAACATTTCTACAGTACAATATCCATTTTAGACATTTGAAATGCATTTTGGAATGCGTCTTTACCATAATTATTAGTATTTAACATTTCAAATGCAATTGTTAATACCCACAAATTTTTAGCTAATCAATTAGTGCTTATAAGTGCATAAACATACACTAATTGCGGCTTTGGATTTGCTGAGCTACCACCGTAGAAGGTGGAGACCGCCTACGTAGCTATTATAAAGGAGCATAAATGTTGTATAGTGATTTTTCAGATGGAGCCACCATCTACGGCGGTAGCTGAGCGAAACCAAAGGTTCTCATTATAGCCTGTTTTACTGGATCAGTCAATTTTTGGGAAGTGTTTTGATAACTCACTGTAGATTTTTCTAAAAAAAATCACCTGGTTGATAGCTGTCCCGTTCACATACAAATGAACCTTTATGATTGTAAGTGTCACAGGACTCATCACTCCAAAGTCCTTCCTTGTCAAGAGTTACACAGCTGATCTCCTTGGAAAAATCTCGGGGTTCACCTAACAAGGAACCAAAAAAAGCTTTTTTATATAAAATATTTGCTATGCATCCCTGTTTATATATTTTAGGGTACTATCTTTTCAGGTTCATTGCAATAGCATGCCCCCAAGGGCAAGTCCAAGAGGAGCCACTGCTGGGATTGCCAGTAGCTTA
>LR141242.1:0-13198 GCA_900659605.1 Tisbe holothuriae | reverse complement strand
TTAAAGTACTAATATAAATAATGGACGCCTCTGGTGGGTAGATCCCCCGCCTCATCAAGAGGAGGAATGGGACTATCCATCACAAATAGAGGATAAGCATGATAAACATGCGGAGCTGGTGCGATGAACCCGAAAAAGGTTGTGCCCTGAGAAGTACTCAGGGACGCATCCAGCGATAAAGTTTAAAAAAACCTCTGTTCGTGCAGTTTCATCCTTCTTTGCCTGTCGTTCGACCAGTCGTGTTTTGCCACATTTATTCGTTATGACCTTGTAGTCTGGTGGATCTGCACCTACTAAGGGGACTTTGTGTGCGTGCATACGTCTTATATGACGCGTGACAGTCTGGGTGTAGGTGTGGCATATCTTCAAGCTCTGAGGTCCAGTGGACTTGGAGTCGGTCATAAGCGGTGAGGGCTAGTTCACAGGCTTTTAGGTTTAGAGGTGTGGCGTTGAGGGCAATTTGCAGGCCTGCCAGGGGTGCCCTTATGGCATTATAGGAGATATTGTTTAAAATTTTATGTTCTCTTTTGGTGATTTTATGTGCCCAAAGGTGACATCCATACAGCATTATTGGCGTGATGCATCCGGTCCATATCCAGTGCATTAGGTCTGGCCTAATGCCGTAATTGCGTCCAACCCCGGTTTCTTGCTGCGAATATGTTTTTTTTTGCTTTAGTTGCCATCTTCTTGATGTGTGGTGTCCAGTTAAGATTTTCGGTCAGGGTGACACCCAGGTATTTGGCGGATGTCGAGTACTTGATTCGTGTACTTTCAATGAGAATTCCTGATGGCTTTTTGATTTTCTCTTTCTTGAAATGTACTACTTCAGTCTTCCCTGCAGGGAATTCTAGTCCGTTACGCCGTCCCCATTCAAGAGCAATATCAACCGCCTCCTGTGCTGTTGCTTACAAATTTCAGGTCTACTTCCAGTTACCAGGATACATCCGTCATCTGCCAATCCTGTTATAAAAGCTTTTTCCCTGACTTTGTTAAGGGCTTCCTCGAACACTATGTTCCATATGACTGGTGAATGAACCCCTCCCTGTGGGGTGCCTCTTTGGAGCCGTCTCGTGACACTGAATCCAGCTAAGTGTGTGACAGTAGTTCGATTCTTGAGTGTTCATACCAGCCTATGAAGTCTTCAGTTATGCCCCTGCGTCTAAGAGCAGACAATCAAACGCTCCCTTTATGTCAAGGAACACTCCTATCCCTTGTTCTCCATTGTATAGTGCAGTTTCAATTTTATGAACTGTCCGGTTGAGAGCGGTTTCAGTGAATCTACCTTTAAGGAAAGCAAATTGCATCTCTGTCATGGGCTTAGTTAGGAAGTGAGTACGTTCTACTATCCCTTGTTCTCCATTGTATAGTGCAGTTTCAATTTTATGAACTGTCCGGCTGAGAGCGGTTTCAGTGGATCTGCCTTTAAGGAAAGCAAATTGCATCTCTGTCATGGGCTTAGTTAGGAAGTGAGTACGTTCTAGATTCCAGAGTTCGACCCGTTCAAATCCTTTGAGCATATAATTGGCGAGCGTTATGGGTCTGAATGATTCAACCGTGTTGTATGTCTCTTTGCCCGGCTTTGGAATGAAAATTGTTTCTGAGTGCAATCTCAAAATCAGAATTACTCGAAAACATGGCCCCAACCCCAAATGGCTTAAATACACATATGAAGCAGTCGCAAAACCAACAATGACATATGCAGCGCACATATGGGCTCACAAACTCACATATAAAACAGAGCTGAATTAAAAAAGATCAACAGAATTGCCTGTACAATTATCTCAAACCAAATTGGCAATGCTACAACGGACGGACTAATGATGTTGCTCGGAATCATGCCACACTAACAGAAGAGGGCAATTAGGCCAAAAGCGATCCAGTAAGCAAAAAAATCTAACAACCGAAACGTCGATATCGCGCATGATTACTTACCATTAATCATGGAATGGCCAAATCTAAATGCAGCCGACGCAAAAGAATTGATGATGTTGGGGTTCACCTCTGGATCGTAAAGGGTATCCTCTTGAACAATAAGATTATACTTGCTCATGATATCAACCCCGAGAACTGTTGGAAGATACTCTCCGTAGACAATATTTTGCATTTCTGCGCCAACAAGTCTTCGCGTTTCCTGATAAATAACGTTATCCTGAAAGAAGGTCGGAGGAATTATTAGTGCAAAAAATATCAAAAGAGCAAAAATACTTACCGTCCTATACCTTTCGGGAAGATATTCATTTAATAACTTGGCAATTTTGTTATGCTCCCTAACAAAAACTATATGCATTGAAGCCAGGAATGGGTGCTCGTTCACTCTGGTGTCCCCAGAAACAAAATCTTGGGGCTTTTCTGGTCGTAACAGTCTGTTCCTTGGCCGTAGATTAAGCTGTTGACGGGTAGGAAGCTGAAGCAGATTAATATTACTCTCATTTGTTATTTAGTCTTATACAGTATTTTTTTATATCTTTTCTCTACTTAGATTAGATTCACAAGTCGCGGGCCTGTGACACTGCTGGTCGTAGGTGCGATTGTAATTTATGTCCTACAACATTAATTCTGGATATAATTGTAATTATTATCTTGCCCAAGAAAAGTATAGAGCATGGATTGAATACTCAAAAATGTATTTTAGTGATATTTTTGGTATAGAGGTAGAACAAAGAAACTGCTTACTAAGTACGCAAAGCACATTTCTGTGTGCGCATGTTCTTAAGTTTAAGCACCAGAGATCTATTAACATTATTAATCAGGTCACGAGAATATTTTTACTTGATCTGTGTTCGAGTTGATGTGTAATCTTCCATTTTTGTACGTCCTAAGTATTGCTGCGTGACCTTCTTCCGATCCGTAGACGTTAGAAGCATCAATGAAGGAGGTGATCTCGTTGTATTGCTCTCGGATATTTGCTCCGCAAACAGGCGTAGACCTGACCAGGTTTAGACAAGACACTGTGTTGTTGACCCAAGAGAAAAATCGGTCGGGACTCGGTACGGAGATGGAAAAGCAGTCTGAGGACTGTACTCTCAAGCTATTGTCCAGGCAACAGTCCAGGGTTTCTAAAATTATCCCTTTACTCACCAATTTGTTTTCATAATAAGACGCTCACCATCCTTTGGAGTAAGACTAAGGTCGTGATCAAGGAATTGTCCGAATTGCATCACCATATGAGTAAATCGATCGTCTGGAACATCATTGTCTGGGTGATTCTTCTGTGAGATCCACCTTGCGCTTGGTAGTGAAGATGGGGTTCGCCCACCTCGAGGTACACCGCGGACGTCATCATAAGCATTTGGTAATAGACGCTCGAATGTAGAGCCAGCAGATCCCCAAAGAGTATTCTGTATATTATTACAATGCCCAGATAGGGTTCGGTACCGAGATTGCTTATTACAACCTTTGGAAGGGAGTGCTTGTCGAAAGCAGCCTATGTTAATGAGAGAATATTAATTGTGTCTCAATGGCGACAGCGCAATAAATGTAATATTTTATTCTTAATATTGTGGGTGTTGTTTTTGTTTTTACCATTTCAGTTGAAAATTACGCATATGACGTCATCCAGCTGTGCATATAATCAAAATGAACAGTAAAAAAACTCTATACTCTATAAAAGCAAAATATTTGTCATTCTGAAGCAAACAATGGCAATTCCAAGCAGCTTTAAAAATTGAACTTGGAGTTAAAAAAGAATGGTACTTTCGAAATTCAATGTGCAATGTATATATATCATGATTTCAGAATAAGCTAAGATATGTTTCGACAAATAGCTACACACTGCGTAACTTACGTACTTACGTGCTTGAGATGTTGCCTGAGTTGTGGAAAGAAGTAGCACAGCTGTTAAATGAAGAATTGTAGAAACATCCATAATGACGTAGGTAGGTAGCACTTATATAGTTAGTTAATACCTCAGTTTTCTGCAAAAACTAAGCTGCTCCGTCACTGACACAAACATACACGGATTACATTAGTCCTTTCTTAAGTAATGGAAGATATTTTTTATGTATTTTCTGTGTTTATCAATGGAGCCCAAAATCAGCAGTAACCATACAAGAAGTTGTTTTTGGTTGCGTTGCCTCTTGGCCTGCAGCATAGGGGATGTATATGTCGCAGGACCGTAGGTCTAAATTGTAAACTTGAGCATACTTTTTTTCCTTAATATTAACTCAAGAATGGCATGGAAAAATTATTAATGTTTTATGCATTTAAACTTATTCTTCATGAAATTTATACAAACAAAGATATCGGAGTACCCACGTTAATGCTTGTGTATGAAGCAAATATATTTATATTAAATATTTCTGCTTCCAACATCCCAAATTGGTATTAGACTTTACTTTACCTTAATAGTGTAGTTGACCATTACAAACCACTTTTACACGTGGAAATAAAGATCAATTTCTTTATAAAACACAGTCTTAAAAGTACATAAAATCAGTGTATGGTGTCTACAGAGCAATTCTTCAAGTTGTAAAAATCCAATCTTTAGTAATAATAATCAGAGTGAGCCCAATTATATACAAATTAAAGCCAAGAGATAATTTGATAATAAACTGATATTAGTAAACTAATGTGAACAATTCTATTCTCATTGAGATAAAACCAGGTACCAATATGAGCGATTTCATTTTCTGAAAAGGCATCGACACCATAGTTATTACAACACTTTGATGTTTCCCTCGCTTGATAAACCTATTTTTAATTGACTTTCTAAATTTATAATGCACAGTGCAAAAACGCACATTCCAAAATTTGCAATAATCCCATATAGCATTAAAGTGCAATAACGCACAGTAGAAAAATAGTTATTCCAAAAATTATTTTATTAAGTAGTTAGTGCAAAATATGCTCATTAAACATTTCAAGAGTGAAATTGCCACAGTTTGCATGGGGCAAAACTCTCTAATAGTGAAGTGTAAATTTTAGTTTCCCATGACTCGTGTATTTTGCTAAGGATTTGTTGTGGGGAAAAGGAGAACAAGAAAAATAAGTCGTCATTCAGGATAGGTGCTGTAATTTTCTTTATTAATAAATTAGCATGGGTATTTACCGTAATTATGTGTTAAAATCATCTTTATAGCCTGGTGATCTGTTTTTTTACTGAGGTAATCGCTTTTATTGTACAGGATGGCTAGGTTACATACACTCCAATGGTTACAGATTCGCATCTCAATTCCATTTTCCATTTGTCCTCCTGTCCCGTCACTACCCTTTCAGGTTCATCAATAAAGCACCGACTTCCCTCCAGCAAAACCGCTATGCCCAACCAGGCCCTCATCCCTGACACCTGGCCCCACCAATATCTCCACACCACACCTGACCACTATTTATACTCTTCAGTCCATGAGAAATGTGGCAACACGATCGTGTTGAATGAATTCCAGGAGATTATGGAGTGATATCTGTGTAAAATGACCCTACTTATGTTGCTAAGTGATGGGCATAGTGTTAGATGCTTGGAATCCTCAATTTCATCATCTTGCAGGCCCGGCAGTACTAGGTAATACTGGGGTCTATTTTGTGCAGATGTCTACCTAAAATGTTGAATCCTGTCATAAACTGTGTCATCAGATCTGTGTTTTCCTTTTCAGTTTCAGAAAGGCGCTCCGTGAGAACGACGTGGACACCATGACCCGGACCGCGGACCGGTAGAAGAGGCCAGAGAGGCATCTCAGCTCAGGAAGCACTTCCAAGAGGTGTTCAGTGAGATCGCACAAACGTCATCGTCGTGACCCGGACTGTGGACCGGTAGGAGAGGCCAGAGAGGCAGTAAGTATTCTTAAGGGCGATCACAGTCGGGTGGCGCGCTTGTCGAGTTCTCCATTGATTGAGACGAGGCCGGCACCACTGGATCGGGCTTGCCGAGAGCTTTATGTGGGGAATTTGGCCGTCCAGATCCATGGACGGGTTTCCGAACAACAAGGATGAGACCAAGAAGTTATCAATTTAACCAAAGGAGTTGACAACAAGGACGGCCAGGGGGTCTCACAAAAATGTCCGGATCGGCCAGAAAGTGTTCATACTCACTTGCCTGGTAGGGAGCAGTGCCTGGGTCCGACGCGGCCACTTTGGACATGACGCCGATCGCGATCAGAGAAGGGCTCGTTTGTCCAGTTCTCCATCAATCAAGATGAGATTACCACTACTGGATTTGTCTCGAGGAGGCCGTTCTAAAGAGATTGGCCAAGGCATCGCTGAACGACAAGGGCAAGACCATGAAGTAACAGGTTAAGAAGAAAGACGACGTCCAGCAGCAGCCACAGAAAGTGCTCATGCTCACTCACCTGGCGAGAACAACACCTGGAACCAGGTCAACTCAAAGGACTACATGCCAGGACAGACTCACTAGTCAGTAAGCTTGCTAACATCCACGCACGCCAGCTTGCTGGCCAGAAGGAGAGATTGGAAGAGGTGAAACAGAGAGACAAGAAGGCAAGCGAGACTCTGATCGATCTGTCTGGCTCAATCACCAGTTCTTAAACGAGCATCCGGAGGCGCAAGACCTTCACCTGGAGCAAGTTGAGGAGTCTCTACTATTCCAGAGCTCATCCGTCGGTAAACTCAGCGGGAGGGAAGCGTTGGTATTCGCTGCGGTTCGTTGCCATCAGGCTGAGGTCGACCGATGGCACCAAAACGATCAACATAAATGCAATATTGGACAACGGCGCGAACATGACATCCATATCCAAGCTAGTAGCAAAGGAACTGAGCCTCACCGGTCCATCTTACCCCACCGAAGTCAAAGGCTTCGGGGGCCAGGTTACCTGTGCCGAAGTGCAACAAGTCACCTTAATGGTCGAGAGCATGAACGGACACGTAAAACAACAAGTCGAAGCAGAAGTATTCGAGTCACCTCTCGGAAATCTCGAGGCCGTAGACTGGGCGGATCTCAAGGTCAGGTGGCCGCATCTAGCGGAGCTCTTCTTCAACAAGCCAAATGGAGACGGCCTGGTGGAGATGATTATAGGCACCGACACACCGTTCTTGCACCGGGCTCTCAAGGAAGTCTTGGGACCAAAAAGAGCACCAATCGGTCGCTTAACCCCACTGGGCTGGACGGCAATTGGGCACATGTACCCCGAGCAGGCGACGACGACAGCACGCAGTATGGCGGCAGTCAGTTTCCGCACGCAAGCGGTGGAAGCGAACGTGGAATGGCCGGCGACTTTAACGAGCTATCATAAGATAAAAATATTGCTGATGGACGAAGTCTTCAAGAAGCCACCGATTGTCAATGCCGGAGACAGACGAGCACTGGCCTGGTTCAAAGCCGAAATGAGAATGGTTCCCGATGGCAGGCTGGTGGCGCCGGCATTGTGGACGTTGCAGAATTTCGACTTTGCGCTGCAACAATGGAAGTCTCTCGAGAGGTCGCTAGCGAAAGACAAGAACAAGAGGCTGAGTTACGAGAAAGCTTTCAACCGCTGGCGAGACGCAGGATACGTGAAGGAGCTGAACGGAGTTCCTCGGGACAAAATGTACCTTCAGCATTTCCCCGTCATCAGGCCGGATGCACTAACCACCAAGCTACGCATCGTAGTAAACGGGGCAGCGCGGGACGGGGGGAATCCATCCCTCAACGATATGATACTCCCAGGGCCGCGTATCTTCAACAACGTGATCAATGTGTTGTCCCGTTTACGTCGTTACAGCCACGCATATATGGCCGATGTGCAGGAGATATTCTTGCGCATATATCTGCGCGACGAGGACCGCCGGTATCATACTGTTCAAGGGAACACGTGACGAAGTGCTAAAAGCGTTCGAGTTCACCTGTCACGTGTTCGGCAATGCCGGAAGCCTAGGAGTGGCAGTGCTGTCAGCAAAATTACAGGCAGAGCCGTTCAAGGAGGAATACCCCGAAGCTGTGGAGGCAATAAACGAGTCCACTATTGTCGATGACACTTTAGACTCCAAAGAAACCCCAGGGGAGATAGTGCGCACTCATAAGGGTCTGACGGCAGTGTTTGGAAGCATGGGCATGAACCTGCACAAGGTGGCGACCACATGCCCTGGGGCGTTTCCGGTCGACACAGCCTTCGCGGAAGAACGGCAAGTACAGAGCAATCCGGATGAAGCATTCACGGCCAACCACAAGACGCTGGGCCTGAGATGGAATTCGATCGGGGACTACTGGACTTTCAGATTTCAAACCACCGGTGAACGTCAACACCGTTGTGGAAGTTCTACAAGCCTATTTGGCTTTATACGACCCTCTTGGCTTTGTGCTGCCATTCACAATGGTAGCTCGAGTTCTATACCACGACATCCGTACGGAAGAACGACCAGGGACGTCGAGCAAACCGGACTGGAATGATCGCATAACTGTATCACAGCAGTACCGATGGAACCAATGGGCTGCGGAAACAGAGCTGTTGCAGAGAGTGAAAGTACCCAGATGCTTTCATCTGGCAAAGGCAGAGCACCTATACGTGTTCTCAGACGCAAGCTTCACCGCGTACGGCACGTGTGCTTACCTGAAGTCGCAAGGCAGGTCATATTTGGTGTCTGCAAGGGGACACGTGAACAACGACAATTCGGCGTCGATCAACAGACTCGAACTCATGGGAGCAGTATGCGCCTTAGAGCAGCTATGGCGAAGCCTTCCGTGGGAGCCATCTCGAACATCGTTCTGGATCGACAACGTAGCCGCCCTTACGTGGATAAGAGCCCCAGGTGGCACCCTGGAGCGTTTCGCATCAAGAAGATCGGCTCTAATTAGACAGGGTTTCTCACCGTCGGCGTGAAATCACGTCGGGACCTTGGCGAACCCTGCAGACATCGTCACCCGCTCCATGACCATGCCCACTCTGTTGGAATCGAAGTTGTGGTGGGAAGGGCCCGAGTTCATACTGAAGCCAGAGTTGACACCCGTGTTCGACATACCGTTCACCGAGCATGAGCCATTGGAGGACGAAGACAAGCTAGAAAAGCTAACTACGGCAATCTCGAAGACCCGGTGGGACCGGCGTGGGAAAGATTGTGCGCCTTCCCATGCCAAAGAGCGGAGCCTCCCGAAAAATCCCTATGGGAACATGTGTCTTCGTGGAAACGATTGGTGCTGTGTGCAAAACGAGTAGCACAAGTGCTGAAGAAATGGAGAAGAACAGACGGCGAAGCCTTCACAGACGTCACTCCGGAGGAGGCAAAGCTGCTGTTATTGAAGTCGGTCCAGACCGAGTTCTGGCAGCTAGAGCGGCAAGTTATTCAAGGCGGAGCGGAGCTGCCGCACAACCACCCATGGCGAGCCATGGAAGTAAGAATGAACAACGGTCTGCTGGAAGTCCAAGGAAGAACGAGAAGACCTTGGCGACCAGCTCTTCCGTCCAAACACCATGTCATCGAGGCCTGGTTTGTACACGTACATTGCGAAGTACTGGGGCACGTCGGAGGGCACAGCACGCTTCAAGCTGAGGTGGGCTCGTGGGCGTGGATGCCAAGAGCGGCTGCGTTAGCCAAGCGAGTGATGAGGAGCTGCACGCATTGCAGACGAAGAAGTCCGAAGCCATACGAACAGAAGATGTCGCCTTTACCAAGCTTTAGAGCGCCCAGAGGACAAACGTGTCGACACGCTTTCTAGAACACGCTAATTGATTTTGCAGGCCCATTCATAACGCGTCAAGGGCGTGGGGCAGCTCAGAAGCGATATGTGCTGGTGCTCACTTGCTGCGTATTCAGGGCGATTCACTTCCATATTGTTGCCAGGCAAGGGCTACCGACGAAGTGTTAATGGCGTTGCAACGTTTCGCCTCCAGGAGGGGCTTGCCGTCCTGCCTGCTGTCAGACAACGGAGCGGAATTTCACTGTGCAGCCAAGGCACTGGCGATGGCCACTGACAGCACCAAGAGGCCCCCTGGAGTACATTGCTGGGCGGACGTCGAGTGGCGTTTTTCGCGCCCCTACTCGGCGCATATGAACGGGGCAGCGGAAACCGCAGTACGGGCAACTAAAGCGGCGCTGAATAAAACCATGCCCACGTACGACGTGGAGATCAACACCGTGCTGGTCTTTGTCGAGGACGTAGTGAACAGACGCCCGCTGTGCCCGGTGTCTGACGACGTCAACGATTGCGAAGCCCTTACTCCTCTGCATTTCCTACATGGCGGACGGTTGGGCTACATGAGCGAAGAGTTTGACGCTTGAACGTCGAACAAATCGTGGATGCACTGCTGCAATGAGCTGAGGAGCGAATTTTGGTATCGGTTCTGCCAGGAGTATTTGCCTTGAGGTCAAAATGGCACAAAGAGAGACGTGATATCACCTCCAACCAGGACAGCTCGTTGAGAGAACTAAATATAAATACGAGAATGGTGCGTCAACTGCCACATGGGGGATTTTCATTTGATTCCTGGCCAATCTCCCTCTAGCGGCTGTTTGAGTAAAATATTGACGACGACAAGCCAGATGGCGATCGCGTTCAAGCCGAGAGGAAAGAAGAAAAGGGCCGGCGTTTAATTGCCGGCCTGCTTGCTTACGTCTAGAGATTATAAATATACCCAGAGATCCGAAACCCGGCCTACTTGCTTGTCGGCTCATATGGGCCACTTTTTTCCCGCCTGCTCTGCTTTCCGAATTCAGGACGATGGGCCACTTTACTCAGGGGGCAAAACACATAACAGCGGCGCCTAAAACCTCCGTTTAATCATTTGTATAAATGCAGTGAAATGGAAATATATGCTTTATTATCAAAATCGTCCTTAAATAGATGCATTTATAACAATAACATTAGTGTAATTGTATTTTAAAACTGCAATTTACATCGAAAAAAGAGCCTCAAATGTTTTGGAAAGAAACCCTGAAAAAGAAGAATTCGATGATATATTCGAGGTATGCAAAGCCTTTAAAAATAAAAAGATAGTGCCCAATAAATATGTGGGATGGTCTAAAGTACAGAACTGTTCCAATTGCACTGACCAGGGTTATGCTTGCTATGTTATATTTTTGTCTTCTTTTGGATTTCCCCTCGTGGCATTTTCTACTTCTCCTTTACGACGTGGTTTTTTGTTTCTCTCCGAATCGGCATATTTGACCCACATCCATTCCGGCGGTAAAAATTCAAATGAAGCTTAATTTTGGCGGGCTATTATTGGTGTTAGCTTTCGGATCTCTGGGTATATCTACAATCTCTATTGGCAAATATTTTCGCTCCCTCTTGACCAGAGTTGAGAGCAAAAAACGGGAAAGACATTCTTGTCGATAAAATCGGAACCTCATATATATTATCAGATTCAGTACGCAATATTAGTTAGAGAAGAGACAGAAAGAGAGGGAGATAGAGAAAAAAATGTGGCAAATTGTCATGACCCCAATACAGTATAGTAACATATAGTGAGTAAGCCGGCTCTGCTTTTCGAGCAAAGATATATATTGCGTTTTCGTGTCCTCTCTTCCATCTTCTTTTCTTTCTTCTCCTAACCACGGTTTGTTTGTTCTCCAAAAAGGCCAGATTTGCGGCAATGTGCGAAGGAAGCGAAATAAGGATTGTGAGAAAGAAAACAAAGAAGCGAGCAAGGAAGGGATTTAGTATTTATTTAGAGCTTCCTATGCGTATCATAATATGAGGCAGCTAATTAGGTTCGAATAAAGCTGCATTAATATTCCTCCAGAGTTCTTGACTCCTCTGTACAAACACAATACCTAGCTATAATTTGAACATAATTTTAGCCCACGCGTTCGTTGTTCAAAAGAAGAAGAAGAAATGTGAAAAAAGTAATAAATGATGGCCCATGTCCATAATTAGCCGCTTGGCACCAACCAAAAAATCTCAAATCCTTATTAGGCCCAGAGACCAGCTTTGACACCGACTAATATAAACTAGCATTGTGCGTCAGGGCTGCCATTTGAAGCACATTTTAAATACATTCTTTGTAACGTCAACCCTGACAAGAAATAGGCCTCAGCTGCAGTTGATGACTGCGACATCATACACTTTTCATATAACAAGCACGCGTCTGTAACGTGACATTATATGCAGGCTGTGGCGCCACAATGTCAAAAAACATCTTGTTTTGCGCTGGAATATTTAATATAATGCCGTCGTCTGAGTCACCAATGCTCAAAGAACGGCTCCTTCTTAATTATGACCATAGTATGTGTGGATAAAGCAGTTATTTTCAAGCAGGTTTGAGCATCGACAGAAGCTGAAAGTCTTCTCCGCTGTCAAACGTTAATGCATTTTAAAATCACTCCAACTCCATTATTCTGTTTTTGTTTTGTCTCCGTGAAAAGTGCATCGCAATGTGTTTCTAAATTCCATTATCACATCTCTCTCCTCTCTCTCCCTGTAGACTATCCATCAGTATATCTGTCTCTCCGTTCTTTCTTTGTTTCTTGAACATGTCTAGGGTCAGATGATTCGATCCATTATCGAGCGAGGCCTTCTTAAAACTACGACGCGCTACAACGTCATTAAGCCATCGATATAAAAAGAACCGTTTTCGCGACGGCTGAGCATTCGTAATCACCTCGGCACGATCTTTATATGGAGAATTTTGTTTTGATTATTTTTGAGGTCGCCTTGGGTGGTTAGCATCATGTTAAAGGTGTATTTTAAAGCTTTAGATATTACGTACTTTATTTAGATCATACCGCCCACAATTTACACATTTGTTGTTGTTTACGACTTGAATCAAAATAATATCTAAAAAGGGGCGTGAAACGTAGTATTTCCATGTCATTTTCGAGTGCTGCAAAACAGTGTCAACTCTAGGCTTTATATTCTACACCATATAATATTAGTAATGCTCTTCTCAACCTGGTTGAGGCTCATTAGCCTGTCTACGAAAAACATGAATAAAAAAGGTGAGACATCACGCTCCAAATAAAATGGGGACGACTAATGAGACACATGCACAGTGGTTTAGTATTTAGTATTAGAGGAAATGTATTAGATTAAACAATTATATTTACTACTGTGCCACTTTTTTATTTGGGTGTTATTAACGGTCCATTGGTGGCTCTGCCTCCTCATTACTACAGTAGCAGAACTGGCCCAGATAATATTATTGGACATATTATGCATTCACGGTATATTCTAGCACTAATAACAGGCTCGGGTAATAAAATGCCAAGGCTACAGCATAGTAATAAAGGTGATATTGTTATTATTATCCTATCTGAGGTCTAAAATGTAATTAATTCCACAGATGCGCATATGACTGATGCAGCAAAAAGGCGGGCAGTGAAAAATTGATTAGGACAG
>LR141241.1:0-13195 GCA_900659605.1 Tisbe holothuriae | reverse complement strand
AATGAAGAGCAAGAAATTCTGCATCAAGTGAAATCATAAAAATATTGACCTTTTTAAATCTTGAAAAGTCACGATTGTCTTGCTTTGCACGGCTGCCCTTCTGTCCGCCCCTCTTAAAAGAATAACAAGTCTCGTTCCCAGAACGGGCACAAGAATATTGTTATTCTATTTGCTGCTACAATGCGGTTTCACTTCGTGTCTGTCAGGCAGAAAATAGAAATCTATCCATTTTGTCTGAGAAGGAGTTCAAAAGCATTCCCTTGAACGATCGAGCTAATAACGGTAAATGTTCCTACCTGTGCTGTGCCAGCCCAAACGCGTCGTCGTAGTACTTCTTGCAGAGTCTGCAGACAAAGTCCCCGATCTTGTTCTCGATCTTTGCCAGCTCAGCCTTCGCCTCCTCAGTCACTTCGACCACGTTGAACTCGGGGTCGATATCGCCTATTAAGGAAACGAACAATGTTAGATCATATTCTCAATATCAGGGATGCCATTTTCTTTACCTTTCGTAATCGGAGGAATCTCCTCTCCAGCCTTCCGCTCGACGATTATCGTCCCTGACACGGGAGACGTCTGAAAGTCGTCAAATTGCAGCTTCCTCGACGCCTTTCGCTTTTGCTTCTTGCCTGACGGGGGCGCAATGTTATTGTTGGGCTCTGTTACGGTGGTGGTTGGGCTCGGCGGTAGAGGTCGCTTACGGCTGCTCGGGGACGGGGAGGACGACGAGGATGACGGGGATGTCAGCTGAGGATGCATTTGTGGCACAAGGCGGAGGTCTCTCCCTGGCGGGCTGAGGCTGCAGCTGCTGCCAAGGCTGGTGTTGAGCACGGACTGATGCGGGGAGGGTGATCGGGCTGCTGAGTCATCTTGCTGCTGTTGTTGTAGTTGTTGCCGCTGCTGTTGCTGGTACATGAGCGAAGGCAACGATAGTGGGTTCAGATAGTAGCCGTAGTTATGCAGCGCTTGTAGGGCTGCCAGGCGTGAGTAGAAGCTCTCAGCAGAGTCCTTGCAAGCCTTGTACCTGGCATAGTCGGCATCACTCTTGAGCCTGGCAGCGTAGACTGCAGCCAAGGGGGAGGTTGGGATCTCAGGGGCGAGGGGGCGTGGCCGGATGAGCTTGCTCGGAGGCTCGCCTACTTCCAGCTCCTCCTCCTCCTCTTCCTCCTCTTCATCATCCGCCTCCGAGGAGCTGTTTGGAGGTTGTTGGGTCTCCTCCTTGACGCTAAACCGCTCTTCCGAGGGCTGCTGTCCCTCCTCTGACTCCTCCGAAGTCTCCCGTTTGACTAGCATCCCGAGAGGCATATTTTCACTCACTTTGTTCTTCTTTGCATTGTAACAAGTGTTTCTTTTTTGTACACCTGACTTTCGAAGTATGTAATAAGAGCTAAAAGTGTTCGGAATGGAGCCCTAAAGTTGTTCCTCTGTTATATTTTTTGTTTCTATTTTCTTCTTCTTTGTATCGATAGTTTTATAGTTCTCAAATTGGGAGTCCGGTTAAATTGAATATTGTTGTCAATGTGTTTATTTTCTTGAAAGACGGTTGAGAGAGAAATTTAGCTTTAAGGTTGCAATTGGGCTTATTTTGCAAAACAAATGACTCTTTTTGTTCATTTATGTACGACACACATTGAGAGTTGCTGGGAACAGTGACTTTACAGCTGGAGAGAAAGCTTCTTATGGGAGCAAGATGCCTTTCAACAGAATGCTTTTTGCATTGCTTTTGATGTGTATAAACTTACTGGTATTGCAATATTTTCCTTTTGGGCGAATAATGTTCGTCGTCTCGTTTTCACACTTTCTTTTCGACCGTCAATATTGTTGGAAACGAATGGCACTTTATATATATATTCAGTTCTGCTGCTGTTGGTAGTAGTAAAAGGTTTTGTTTTCAGAATGCAAACTCACGTTTTTGGCTTTTAAACTGTCCTTGCTATTGTTGTATTCGTTGCTTTTTTCGCGGTCGTTCTAGTTCCCGAAATCTTCTCTTACATCATTGTACAAAGGTTTTCTTTTTTGTCTTCTTCTTCTTCTATTGTAACTGTGTTTAGTATTGAGTTTAGCCACCAAAAAGTGTTTTATTGTGAGCCCAAAAAGGTCCTCTCGCCCTCAACGCAAGTCTGCTTCTGACACGTACCAGAAAACGGATCTTCAAGTCGCGATTTTGGGACAGCGCGCTCTGGCGAAATCAACCAATGGCAGCGCTCGCGAAGCCATCGCGCTGGTACGACGGCGAGCGCTGATTGGTCCGTTACACGTCCGGTGCGGCTTCTGCAGAGTGAAAGCCCGTTTGGTGTTATTGTCATGGAGCGAGCGCTCAAGGGAACTCCTAAGAGCTGCAATCGTCAGAAGGGACTCTGTTGCATTTTCGACATCGCAAAATGCTACAAGAAAGCAGAATGTTAAATATAACATATTTAAAGTACTTTTGTATCAAATATTATGCTAAAACATAGTACTAAAATATGAAATGTGCTTAAAATGGGACTTCATTTTCGCATCATTAAGCTTTCTTCGTGATCCCATAGGAACAATATTTTCTGCATTGAGGCCTTTTTTTCTTTCTCAACTTTCCGTTCGCATTTTCTCCACTGCATTGTTTGATTGAAGCAATGTTTATTCCATTTGCAACTTTTCCCTCTTCCCGAATGCAATCCCGTACAAAGATTATAGTATCATGCACGTCGGTTCTTCAAAAGTCATTTTCTATTTACAACTTTACATATATTTTGCATGTGCTAAGTAAGTACTGTATTGATCTCTATAAATAATTAGCTTTCTTATTCCTGGAAGAAGACATTTTAATGTAAACAGTAAAAGCCGGAGTTTGACATTCCACTTACAAAGATGTTTCTCAGCTTCTCTAATCCACAGTAACCAAAAAAGTTTTAAAATCAATTTTCCCACGAAGGCAAAATCGAAATCCTATTGATTTCTAATTCGTCTTATGTTACCACCCTTGTTAGCCACCTTAAAAGAAGCTTTTGTATAGAATACTCCCAGCGGGTTATTGTTTAATACCAAGAAAAGCTCTCCTCAAAAAGAAGAAGAAGTTTTGCTCCCAGTGTCAAATTGATTTGAGGCGTGAAATTCAGAGAGAGCTCGTTAACAATCTAATGCTCGGATTGAGACATTTCTCACATTTTATATGCCTCCACATTGCGGTTGAAATGACATTTTAACTCTTTTCTGTGCAAAGAGATGCATGGCTTAATCCTTTATGTGGTTTTAGAAGTTGTAGTGCAATTTACGATTGCATTTCTATGCTGGAAAACGGCTTTTTGATGGATATAAATGTCAGAATGCCTCACTTGTAACGGGGGTTAGTAATGATTTATATCCCCTTACCGGTATGGTGTAATTTCATGCAACCTTGAAGGGTGTGGAGACACTTTGTGAGCATGAAAATCCGTTAAAGCTCATTCAAGCATGCAAAGACAACAACTGCCACTCTAATTAATGTTGTAACGGGTATTTCTGAGACTGTTTTTGCCGCGCATTTCAAAGGATTCTTCCCACGGCTGAGTAACAAGTCTTGGACATATTTGACCTCCTCCGTTTTTTGCAAAATATTTGAATATTTTCTTAGGAAAATTGATACTCTGGGGAAAATAATAATGGATAAGCTTTTAACAATGTGGGCGGAGGAGTTCTCACATATCTACAATTATATGTTGACCGATTTGGAGATATTTGAATGTTGTCATATTGTAATAACAAGATACTAGAATCTACCCTGAGAATACACATACAAATTCAACATTTGTCACTAAAATAGAACGATACTCGTACTTCTTAATTACTTCTGTTTAATTACTGTATTCAATGTAATTATACGTAGTAGAACGATACTGTAGTAACTAAAGTGTGGGGGTAATCAATTGACTTCCAAAATAATAAATACCTTTTAAGATCATAACTAAAGTAAAAGATTATGAGTCCAGCTGTTTCTTTTGTATCCTGGAAAGTAGCATTATTATTATTTCCTTGCCTCAACTCCATCATCATAATCCCAACACACATGTCATAAAATAAGACTCTACCACACTCAATATGTCTGAGTGAATGTCACACAAAATAAAATCCACCGACAGATGAATAGAGCAAGATGGCTCTAAGATGTCCATGGACCAAGCTAATTCCGGGACAAGATAATAGCGGCTTTGTCGAGGATTGATCATATTGAGCTCCCTAAATACCCCCAAATGTGTGTTGTGTGTGTATACAGAGAAGGAGCTCTCAATATACATTTGAAACTGGATCCATGAAGACAGATTAGCCCGCTTTTTTCTGATCGAATTTCTCCATTGTCTGAGTTGTCCACAAATGGAACAGAATATGACATGTATTCAAATAAAGCAGCTGCCTTTCATATGCTCATTTTGTGACATTTCGGTAGATGCTTTCACTTTTATGGATGGTTGTGAGTACCTTAAATTAAGATTACATTGGCATTCACTTCAGGAATTTATGTCTCTCAAAACATTCATAGAAGAGTAAAAATGCATTTTTTACACTTTTAGGACAAAGTAATTTTGCAACTGAGCTACTTCAATATTGTAATCATTGATCACCCTTTTTATGGCACGTGCTCAGCTGACCAGCATCCCACCCCAGCTGCTCCTCCTCCTCCTTCCACTTGACCAGTTGAGCCAATAACAATGTCAGGCTAATCAGCATCATCATCAGCTCAGCTCAGGCAGGTGATGCAATTCTTCGGCTGACTCTATAATAATAAATATTGGTGCACCGTGTTTACTTTTAGCTGCATTTGGGCAGGTGGACGTTTTCACTTTCTATTGATAATCCCACTATTATTTTCCATTCAAAGGAATTTCCCTTTGACAATAACAAGTGATCGAGATAAACAAGAATTGGACCGTTGGAATTATTTGTCTA
The DNA here is from genome assembly GCA_900659605.1 of Tisbe holothuriae. NCBI lineage: Eukaryota > Metazoa > Arthropoda > Copepoda > Harpacticoida > Tisbidae > Tisbe > Tisbe holothuriae. The sequence continues at coordinate 8,299 of LR141241.1, read as the reverse complement.
AATTTAGAACCACTCTCGATTTCAGTTCCGCTTTCAATACAAATAGTGCATCCTGTTTTGAGCATATTTCGACGTTTTCTTATATATAGTTATTCACAAAAATGGGTTAAGATAATATGACATTTGGAGCAAGCTGTCATTTACACTAAATATAGGAAAATATTCCCTTAGAATTGATATTTAACTCTCTCGTAAACTCACTTCTGTTTTGTGTCCACAAAAAAGCCTGAGAACAATTTCTACGCAAAAAACCTTAATTTGGTTATAACAACAGTAGAAAGTTTGCAAAATTCTTGGAGAAAATATTTGACAGCCCCCTTCATAATAAAGAGCTCACGCTTACACTAAAGAATGCGGTCAAAAAAGTGCAATTTTACATAGAAAAAGTTAACAAGCTCATTAATATTACAAATGTGCCGCTATGCAGTGAAAAGATCATGCAATATGTAGTGCATGCATGTTGGAGAAAGATAGTCCTGACTTTTGCAGATTAATTTGATTGGATTGACCATTTTTAAACTTGAACAAGTATAACAATATAGTCAAATGTTTGATAATAAGGCAGTTTTGTGCAAATATCGATACCACACACAAACAGCCTTTTTGTAAACCACCCAAATCGAATGAAATATTTGAGTCGTCAACAAAATTCCGGAGCTCATTATCCAAGTTTGTTGTCCTTTAGTATGACAAAGTTAATCGGTATATCGCCGTGAAACCCAATGAGGGATAAACATAGGGATGCCACTTCCACCTTAAAAAGGGCGTATTAATGCCATATTATAGTGCAATTGACTATCTTGCATGTAAATGTATGGGAACCCTAAAAATAACAACACATCTAAAGCCACTAACGAGATCATTCTTGTCAGTAACAGATTTCTGAAGCTTCACACTTTCTTTAGAGTATTCACCGCAATATCTAATATGCTAAAATGTCTCGCTTTTCTTAAAGGTATGCGTTCATATTTGATATCGCGGTATGGAGTAAATTTAATATGGATGTAAAGAGATGGGAGCTTCTTCTTCATCTTCCATGGCAACCTTTAAACACAGCCTCCAAATATCTCCAGATTAAAATGTTGTCATCTGCCTCCATTATTAAATCTCCGTCGCCGGTGCATTAAAGCGAGAGTAAATATCTTTAAGCATTTTTTAAAATGGTAAAATTCTTCACGTTCATGTTGGAGAAGATGTTAAATATCTGCTAAATATTGTTTAGGAAGGTAAAATGTGACATGAGAGACTGTTATCTTGAGGAATGGGAAAATCGATTGAGAGAGAGGGAGAGAGAGACAGAGAGAGAGACAGAGAGAGAGACAGAGAGGTGATTACACATGACATTGATTTTCAACGGCCTTGCAATGACAATAAAATAGGGATAGCAGCTGCTTGGAGAGCTTTGCTTCCAAAACAAACCCTTTGAATGCAAGGTGGCATTATTTACGACACGGGGTTGTCAATAGTGGGTGTGTAGTGTGTACTGCATGTGCATTCTTTCTTTAGCAGTCAGTAAATAGCAAATCAGCCACGGTATGACTGATAAGCCTACAAATCTTAGGACTTTATTTTGGAGGGGGCTTCTATACAAAACTTAGGTCCTCTTTATTTATGCTTTATACCGTAATGGCTTCAAATCCAAAGCTATTTCATTCTCCTTCCACTCCATCCACAATGACAGCACGTGCGCGCCAAAACAGCAAAAAAAATCTCCGCTGCACCTGCAAAAAACACAACCAAGCATCCCGAAGCAGCCCTAATCACCTCTGGTACGTCGAGCATGAAAGCAGCCATGTGTGTGCCATGATTATACGACGACGTGTGCATTAAGCTGACGAGATGAAAAAAAAGCATCGTATTTGAAAAAGGGAGCTTGAGTTCCATCTGCATCGGAATCTAGGGAGAGAGAAACAACAACAAAGTTCATCTGCCGCTCTTTTTTCGCTCAATTCCACCCCGGATGGAAAAGCCTGCATGCCGATATTATTATGGTTATTTATTGTCGAAGCTGAGCAGCTTCAACTTGACCGCCAGCCGTGACGAGCTGAACCGCACGATCAGGCTGATCTTGTTGTTTTCTTACTTCAGGCAGATGCTCAGCTCGGTAGAAGAAGGTAAATAGTGATGTCGTATGCGGGTTGTGTGCTCTAGTGTTGAGCAAACAAGGGGACATGAGGGTGTTTCTTCTCGTTTAGTTGGAGAAAGGGACTTTAGCTCTTTGAGAAAGATAGGTCCTCACTTTATGTTCCATTGCTAAATGATAGTACTTTTTAGTTTCTTTTATAGTACCCAAACCTGTTTAAAGTCCCTCTTTCTTACAAAGCTACTTGGACCTTTAAACCCGAATTCCTGTAACACCTTGCACTTCCCCTGGCCTGCGTTTAAAGAGATAAGGAACAAGATTGGAGTAATTGCTAACATGTGGTAAATAGCGGATCTTCTTCTTCTCTTTAAAAAGAGGAGACACCTGACCCCCAAATTGTTACACTTTACACGGACGATAGAAGAAGATGTGTTAACTACATTTACATCCTGCAGCTGTTCTAGGGATGCCATTACATACATTAAGCGTGCCCTTGCCCTATAGAGTTCTTCTCCTTATACATGAAATGTGTTCTAGAATGGCATCCCTGGTTTCCGTTTAAGGACCCTTTTAACAAAAGCCTGTAGCTTGATTTAGAGTCTCTATCGTAACTAGAGGATTCCGTTCATTTCCGGAAATGAAATTTTTCGGAAACGGAAAGGAAGCCCCTCATTTCCGGAATTTCCGGAATTCCGCAGTACATAAGAATTTTACTACTAAATAGGGCCTAAAGACCAGAATAGAGGCTAAAATAAGTCGGATTTTTATTTAAAAAAAATCTGGGAATGGTTAACAGCACCTAGAAGATGTATTTCCAGAACCTAGGCATTCTCAGTATATTGTTCCTTAATCTTAATACGAAGAGGCCAAGAGGTGGCTTTTGTGAGAGTTATTCAATGTATCTGTGATTGGAATTTAGCCCATAGACTATTAATAGGGGGTCTTTTTGGTCTTAGTTTCACTTTTGGTTGCTTTGCCCTTTGTTATACATGTATTACCTTACATTGAGTTGGAACATATATATGATATATTCTTATTGAAACAAGATAATGAATGAAACTTGAAACTAGAGTCTTTAACAATCAATGCACAAGAGCAAATCATTGGTAAAGGAACTATCTTTTTCACATTTTATTATCAAAATTCCCTATGTTTAGAACAACCAATAAAATCCATAAAACCAAGGGGAAAAATTGTTACTTTCAACTTTAATGGAAATACCTTTTAAGACAAATTCTTTTTTTATGTAGTAAAAACCTTATGTAGTACGGAATTCCGGAAATGGGAAATTCATTTCCGGAAATGGTTTTGGAACCTCATTTCCGGAATTCCGGAATTCCGGAATTCCGAGTTAATCCTCTAATCGTAACCGCATGCGCGTGCACCATTTTAATATCACATTTCTTTTCAATAACAAAAGACAAAAGGAGAAGACTGACACAAAGAAGATATCGTTATATATTGCATTCAAGTCGCTTTTCTTTTCAATATTCTTCTTCTAACAAACATCCGGCTGACAAAAAAGTTAACCTCGATTGAAGAAGAAAAGAGTCTTTTGTGTTTGGGCGACGAATCTAGCTCGGTTTTGTGTTCGAAATTTTATATAAAAAGTTGGTTTATCGACACGATAGAGAGGAGGGGAAACGGAACTGGTATCTTGGATAAATATAAATATGGACTAGAGATCGGTTCGAATAACCTAAGTATGCTACATTTCCATATTGAAAGGTATGTCCCAATATGAAGCATTTATAATTTGTTGTCAATATTGTGTAGTATCCTTAAATATAATAAAATCATTAAAATGTCATCCCTCCAGTTCTCCTTTTCCGATCCTTCACCATGGTCCCCTTTGGCTTATTATTTCCGGCTTTTTTCCGGAGCGATGCATATATTCCTGATTCAAAGACCTCATTTGACACAAAATAATAACAGGAAGGAGAAGAAGAAAAAGCTTCATTTTCCCACCTTTTGCAGAAGGAGACAAACACAATTTTTGTCAGGGGAAATTTGAGCCCTTTTTCGGGAGCTTATTACTTTGCCGTCTCTGTCGTTCTTCCCACCAGGGGATCGAGCTAGCTGCTAAAAGATCGGATTTGGTTCCGTCAGGAAATGAAAAAAACTCTGTTTGGTAAAAATGTAAACTCCCGTGGTGTCTATTTTATATTATCTTGTCTTTTTTGTCACATGAGGGGATACTTTGGGCAGATGGGTCCTTTTCTAAGGTACATAAGACGAAGGTAAAGACGGAGACTAATTGGCCTGGGAAAACGCACCGGTGGATTACCCAAAACGGGTTGCCGCTTATAATACCGCAAAACCTGAGCTCATTCTCAGCAGGAGATATTAATTCATTTGATGTCTGAACCTGATATATAATGCTACAAGAGGATATTATTGGAATTGCACCGTCGGGGGATTAGCTCAGCAGCCAAAACATGAGAAGAAGAAGAAGAAAGAAGTAATATTGAGGAATCGCATTTCATTCATTGCTTCTGCTGATGTTTGGAGTCCAGAAGGAGATTGGTCGGGATTACGGTTTCATGCTTCAGAGAATGATGAAAGGTCTTAACTCGGGTAATGAGAGAACGGATACAGGGTGATGCATTTAAAGTGATACTCTTGATATACTCAGAATTTAGACGAATGTAAGGTACTCAAGTACATCGCAATATACTTTAGATTCAAGGTAGGTTTGTCTTAAAGGAATCTCAAATGGTTTTATTGGATCACCGTGTATGTTGTGTACGGGACAGATCACGTAAGGACTGAAAATAGTCTTATTGTGCCAGGATATATTTCTATACTGCTACTAGTAATGAATCAATAATGCAAAAAATGTGTTTGCAAGCACTTTTTGCATTTGTATGTGCATGCATAATTCTTATTGTATAAATATTGAATAATGCTAAACCAGGATATTACATTTGCCTAAATCAATATGCAAAAAAACTGATTGAATTTTAATACGACCGCATCATCATCATTAAACCGACTTTTATCTCTCTGGGGAGTTCTCTTTGATGCGCAAAATACTGTTGCTTTCAGATAAGAATCCACTTAAATGGATGCTAATAACGTTCCTTTTCCTCATCATTGGAACTAATCCGCTAAAGGTTGTCATTGATCTTGCTTCTTTGAAGATGGCTGAGCTGGGTTCCTTTTACTCAGTGACTGTAATAGCTCTTATAATTAGAAACCGAGCTCTATGACTGAATATTAGCACCTGCTCAAGAGTGGAAATAAAAAGAGAAAATTGGCTGCGCGCGTGACGGATTAGAGACCCAAAAAGAGAATTATGGGCGGGGAAGTAGATATTGGGAGTACGTGCTAAATGCAGCATAAGAGGAATATGAACACGATATGGGTGGTCTTAAAACAGACATTATGTATAATATTATGTACAATCATCTAAAACACAGTCGCACATGACCTCCGTTTATAATTGCGGTCGACACTTGCCTCGAAATGTCAAACATCATGGCGTCGTTTTCAACTTGTTAGTCTTCTTTCTTTTACATCGTCTAAATCTCCATCCCGGGACAAAGGGGGAGAAAACGCACCATATGTTGTCGTCGTTGTGTAGGGCGTTCATCTCTCTATATGTGTACATATGCGGATAGCGCAGCACCTGCCGTTATAGAAGCCCGACGATCTCTCTAGGGTGTAACGCGCGGCAGGTGGTCGTCGTCGTCTCTCTTTCTATGTGCAGAGCATAGCGTTACATGTGGAATATAATGCATAAGAAAGCATGAGTCATATGTGCTGGAATCCACCTGCCACTGATGCCGACTTTTCTCTCCCCGTTCATCTGCAGCAGAGGGAAAGCAGCAAAATGAGGCTTATTTTGGGTCGACGCGTGCTTGGGCAGATGAAAACGCTGGCACGAGAGCGATTAGAGTTTTTATTTTAGTGGATTGTATTATTTGAAAGCGTGCTTGATTGAGGGATGCAATAGTACACATCTGCCGGGTATGAAACGTGGATGCTAAATTGAAGTTTAACTAAATGCATAAACTTTTAATCGTGTTCTTAAAAATATTGATATGAAATGATGGACAAGAAGAGTGAAAAAAGTTTTGGACAAGTTAATATGGTTTCATAAAGAAAAGCTTCAGGTCAGATCGGTTTTTGAAAGAGCAAAATATTTTCAAGGGTTTAAACTATATTTTACTGTGAGATGTAAATAAATATTTTGGCATTTTCTTTTAAAGTTCAAGTATACATAATGAGAGACATATTCTTGACGGCATTAACTTCTCTTAATATTGAATCGTAAAGCCTTGGTATAATGAAGCTGTAATGTCGAAAAATGAGACTTTTTTACAACTTCCGGTTTTTCCCCTGGGAAAAAAATGAAAAGTTATCTGACCTCAGCCATCGTGACCAGCAGCATACCTGAGCAGCACCAAACAGGTGAAGCCACCGACCTGTCTGCTGCTAGCTGCTGGAAATGCTTTAATGCATGTGAGAGTGATAATTTCAGCTACGGACGGAAAGGAGGGTATCACATGATGGCTTGGCTTGGGTACACAGGTTAACGTTTATGGCTGAGCTTGCAGGTATTACACACTCCCAAGGGTGGCAGTGATGAAATGTGTTTCAGGTTACACACCTAGACGGTATAAAAACAAACAAAGACACTTTAAGGTCTGCATAAAGAGTTTGCCGACTCAGCAGCAGAACAAAGTACCCGCGTTGATCTCGTTTTTGCAACCCCTGCTGTCTTTCTTCTTCCATCTCTGATCTGTTTTTCGTCCTCCACATGATATTGGAGCATCACCAAACTGCGGCCGACAACTCCTTTGTTTGAGCAGGTGTCAGGTACTGGAAAACGCGCTTGCTGTGGTGCGACAACAACAATAAATAACAAAACAATGAGGTCGAGATTTGGAGATGAATGTCGGAAGAGCAAATTTTGGATGTGGTGTATGTTCATGAAACTTGCATAAGGTCATAAGAATGTGAAAGGGCAATGCAGGGAATTTTTTTTTAAATTTGTTATTAAAAATTTATCTATTTTCCTGGTAATTTTTTAAAAGATTTTTTTGTGCTGCAACATTGGCTTTTATTAAATGACGAGGGTGAAGAAATGTCAAGCTGATATCCAATTTTTCTCTTGATAGTGTGTTTTTAGCGATTACTTTTGAATCGGTTTCCTATTTAGTTGCTAGTAGCTACATATTACGGTCATTTTTTGAAGGAATTGACAAAATATCTTTAGTATAATTAAAGTACTGACTAAGTATAATATTCTAAAGATGCTGGACTGTTTAGGGAACCTGACCCCGGTTTCCGTTCTTTTTCCGACTCTGACCTATCCAAATCCTATTTTGCTTCATAAAATGGACTAAGATTTGGACTAAGAGGGGTCGAAAAAAGAGTGAACGGGAACCGGGGTCATATATATTAAATAATATTCATGAATTCGAGTGTGTATAATATTTTGTAATCCCTTTGAGTAGGAATATTGTAAATTCCCCCTCATAGTGTAATCCCCACTGATCTCATTCTAATCATGAATATTACTATCTTATGAAAGCCGTAACAACCGAATATTGCAAAACAATTACAAAACTCGAGAGGGGTAAATATTTGAAACAATATCGAGACACAAATTTGCAATTGACGAGAGACTTTGATTTTTCAATTAGGCGAAATATTTGGCATATCGATGAAGGCATTTGGAAACTTTTCAAATCTTCAGAGCTGTCTAAAGGTCGGTTTTAAGATACGCATAACTCACCCACACATCAAATAATTATTGGGACACTATAAAGAGGTCTTTAAAAATATAATTCCCACTTAAGTCAGTGTTAGCTTGACATCTTTACATCACTTGAAGCAAATTTCACCAAGTTAAAAAGTCGATAATTTCTTGCATAGTTAATTAACGTCCGTAAACAAAGTGAGGGAGGATCCGAAAGTTTTTCTCGTGTATTTGATTTCCGTGAAATGTCACCTGGTTGATAGGAGAAGGATTTAAATATGGAAGAAACTCTTTATTAGACATATTTTCAAGATTGAATACAAAGTTAAAAGCATTTAAATATAGTCAATCGTACGAATAGTTTATAAAGGTATATTATAACTTAAAAGGCAATGTTTTCCACTAAAGGCCACTCTATTCATGTACTTGTAATAATGGGTTGGAAGATAGGGTCGGAGGCAACGAGGTTTCACCTCTTAGGCAGACGTTGTAGCTAAGCGAATCCG
>LR141240.1:0-13198 GCA_900659605.1 Tisbe holothuriae | reverse complement strand
GGCTGCTCGCGCCGCCGCCGCTGACCGCTCTTCTGCTTCATCTGCAGCTCGGGCAGGAACGTCACGCGCTTCTCAGCCTTCTTTTGGTGTTGCTGTAGCGAGGACGGTGGTTTGGACAGGGCGGAGGCGGGTTTCAGTGGGGTGGAGGTGACTGGTCCCGGGGGAGGTGGAGGAGGAGGTGGTGGTGGGATACCACCTTTCACCACTGGAATACTACCTATCGCCTCTGGTCGAGGGTCCTGAAATGAACATATTGGCTACATAACTGCATATTTTCAACCGGTTCATTAATGCTACCTGATTGACTGTAACGATGGTAGCAGCGCCCGAGCTCACGTTGACGTCGACGCTAGTCACGTGATTGCCGCGCATGGCCGGCAGAGGGAGCGAAGGAGGCTCGTCCGGGGAGAGACTGACCCTCGGCTTGAGTGGCACTGACGGCTTGCCTCGGATGGAGCTGGTGAGGCGGGTGGTGCTGGAGCGAGGCGGCGGTTTCGGCTTGTTGGGCTTGGAGGCTGGAAATAATGAACAACCGGGTTAACACTACTCTGACAGAAAAAATTATACTGAGTCGGGGGTATACCGGTGTAGTATATACCAAAAACTACTAAAATAGTAGCCTGTAGGCTTTACGTATACGTTGTATAAATACTGGTACTATACTCGTATGCAGAATAGAAAGGTCACCTCTCGTACTCCCCATTGTGCTGAGCTGCTTCGGACTGCTCAAACTGGACGACGAGCACGAGCTCTCCAGCGACCTGATGGAGAGCCTCAGCCCGCTGCCACGCCGGTCGCCCTCCAGCTCAGGCAGCATGGACGCCGGCCCGCTGCTATTACTCAGCAGGAGACTGCCGTTGCCAGAGTCGTTGTAGAGCGAGGCGGTGTCAACCGAGTGGCGGGCGGACACGCGCAGCTTGGGCGTCTGCTGCGGCGTGGGCGTGCCCGACTTGGGCAGGGTGGACTCGTCGCTCTCGCGGCCGCTGTCGCTGCTCTTCTCTTCAGCGCTAAGCTTGCTTTGCTTAGTGGAAGGAGAGCTGCTTTCGGTGACAAGCGGAGACGGTTTTGGGAGTGGAGGCTTGAAAATGATTTGAGTCGTTATGTTGTTGATACTAGAGTTTAATGGACAAATTACCTTGTTGTTAATGAGCCTCTGCAGGTTCTCTATTATAGTGGCAGAGGCGTTGCTATCGAGGCTGCCGTAGCTGGTGCTGCTCTTCAGGATGCCCTTCCTGGGAAGGGTGGACGAAGCGCCGCTGCCAGACAGGGAAGGCATCTTGTTGCTGATATCGTTGCTGGTCATCGGGGTGAGACTGGAGAAGCCGGGCGTGCTGAGGCTGAGTCGCAGCGGCGGGCGGGCGTTCTTGGGCGTCGCATTGGGCGAGCTGTTCTCCTCGGAGCTGAGTGAGCCCATGCCGCCGTCTGAGCTGTGGTGCCCTTTGCCGCTGCTGTGGACAATCTTGATGGGCGCGGACACGGGTGCACCCGCGGAGGCCGCGCGCTTCTCCCGCTTGTACTGCCGGAAGCTACCATGCAATCTCGCCGCGCCCGCCGCGCGGTGTCTCTCCAGTACTGGCGCCGCGGCTTGTTCTCCTTGTGCGGAACCTGCGGCCGCGACCATCTGCGCAATCTCCTTCTTCTGCTGGCCGATGATCCTGTCCTTGTCGGCGATGACGGCCTCGAGGCGTCCCTGCTCGCGCTTCATGGACGACTGGAGGTAGAGCAGGTGCTGGCAGATCTTGGTCAGCTCACTCTGGTGGACCGACTTCAGCTAGAATAAAAATATACACCGTTTATAACTTATAACTACTTCATTGAAGAATGGCTATCATGCGACGAAATTGTTAATAAAGCACTCCAAAAATGTCTAAATCTCCGCTTCCTACACCCACTCTAATTCCAATTCCTCTCCCAATTAAGATGACAAGCACACACGTTCGCTTCCCTCACGTCATGACGTTAATAAAGCTGTTGCATCTCCTCCAAGGTCTCTTTTCGCACATTCATGCAGACAAATTGACTTTACTTTTAATGAGCACCTTATACGCAAAATCGTGTAAACGACTGTAACACCTTTTTAACCCTTTTATAGCAACAAAAATCGTGTTCAACCTTCTTCCGCCCGTGAAATTATCCGAGTAAGATGTTTCGTACAAGGTTTCCCCTTTATTTTTAGCTACTCATTGTGGTGTACACACACAAAGTTTCGTTTTCTAAATCCCGTTGTAAGTCAAGGATAAGTTTGTGTATCCAACTTGTACATGACAGAAGTGCTTTGTAATGAGGGATTGGTTTTCCATTCAAAAAGGTTTCTTTTCCACCCATTGTTTTGTTAATTCACTTTGTAAAACATATATGAAGCTAGTCAAGGATGAATTTTGATAATGGCTTGAAATGATTTTTCTCCGGTAGCCAATTTATCAAAATGTACGCAATGATTGTAATGCAATTGTAAGCGGGTGCCCGGCTCATGGATGTGGAAAATTGCATTAAGAGCAGCCAAAAAGGGGGAAATAGTGTAATTAAAGAGATCAAGTTAGCCGTTATGTAACTACTAAACGCGCTTATACCTATAAGATTATATTCTCAATGGCAGTACATAAGTTTTTTTTGTGATTTGATTACTTCAGAAGATGTCTCAAAACTCACCGAAATGATCTCCTCCTCCTTCTCCTGCAGCTTTGCGGCGACTGCCGCCAGCAGCTGCCTCGCCTTCTTCCCCTGCTCCTTGTTCTTTGTCTTTGCCTCCCTGTAGCTGCGCTGAGTCTCCTCGATCTTGGACTGCATGGTCCGGAAGAGCTCCTCCTGGCTGCTCACCAGGCCGCCCTTCAGGGTGCTCGGCGCTGACGAGGGCGAGCTCACAGACATGTCCACCACGCCGCTCGTGTTCATCCTGAAAAGAATGGAAATGTTAAAATTGGTGCTATTTTCCTATACTTTTAAGCTATTTTGTCTTCATTAACTCCGTCTTTGGTTATGCCTAAGATAGGTCCTTAGTTATGCCATAAGCAAAAACTGTGTACTTTATTTTCTGAATAGGTTCATGATTTTAAGCTACTCTTTCTACCCCGTATATGTTTTCTTTAACTCCTTGCCGTACGCAAAAAGCAATCTTTCATGAACACACAGGTCCGACCTGTGCTGCTGCTGCTGCCGTTGGGGGTCCAAAGAATGGAGAAAATAGACCGAGCCCAGCTTCAGCATCCTTAGATTGCGCAATCAAGACACGAAAAGAATGGAAGACATTTGATCTCGCTTTTCGTTTCTTTGCAAAGGGTGAAAAGAAGGATAAGAAGAAGAAGAAGAATGGCCAGGAATGATTTACGCAAAGCTCATAATAAATGCATGATGGACGACCTAAGGAGAAGAAGTGAAATCAGGAGTTGGAGCTAAAAACGAACTCAGATCCAGATCTCGCATGCGAGCTTCTTTTTGTAACTGCCGCCAAAGTGATTTTTGGCCGTGACCCCAATTGGCCAAAAACTATCTCTGCAGCTTAGGTGTCCTTTATAGGGTTAGCTTTAAGCTCTTCCGAGGGTCGAATAGATCTTAAAAAAGGACTTTGCAATAATGAACCGGCTGAGCATACACAGATAAGATGCTAGTGTAATCCTCATGCTTGAGCAGCTGGTGCTCTTGCCAAAAATCTGTGCTACTCTAATTCAATAATAAAGCCCAGCTGAGCACTCACCATTGTTAAAAATACCACATTGAATGGTTGGCAGTGATTATTATTTCCCCTACAGCTGACGTCAAACTGACTTCCCAAAGCTCATTCAAAATGTCCTTCTTATTAAAGAGTTTGCCTTCGTCACTTAAGAGTGATCTGAGAATACGGTTAAAATATAACAATAATATCACGTTGGCGGCGCGATAACAAGTAAGGTTGTAAACCCAAGGTTATTGTTGTTGTTGTACTCAACTAGAAGAAGATGAGATATTCAAATTTGCCGACATGATGTAAATGTCATTCAAAAAACGTTTGCAGGGTTGCCATTTGAGGCTAATTTTCTTAGATTAGTTCAAGTTTTCCGTGGGCGAATGCCATGATTGAATTTTCCTTATCTTGACTGAAAAGAGCATTTCAGACAATTTTAACGGAGCAATAAGTGCAAAACAAGTTTAAGTATAATTCGAACGCATCTTTCGGAATATGGGCAACACGATCACCATTATTATACATATTTTAGCAGCATGACGGCATAAAATATCCCATTTTTGTCGTCATCATCTTCCCTTTAATTTGTCACGCATTTTTAGCGAATAATTCTCCCCCCAAAACGAGCAACAGCAAAATTACAGTTCTTATCGTCACGAGATTGCATAAAAAGCGGGTATTCGATGCAAAAATTTCAGTCAAAGGACGGACAACATGTTGGTGGTGTCGGTGCTCTTGTCCGTGCTTAACCTCTCCTACATGGGTAACTTTAAATGACTTTTACAAGTACATTAAACTTAAAGTTACCATTTCCAGTCCATGGAATGTGCGAGATCCCGGGAGAAGATTATGATTTGTGCAACGACCCCATAACATGCGGATACGCAGATAAATACTCTATTGACATGAGCAGCAGTAATATGTCATAGGATACAAGAACTACATATCACTAAACAATCTACATTACAGGCACACGCGTCCAACTGGGCTGCGCGGAGTCGTTCGACACGGACACCCGTTTCAACGCCTTCTCGAACGACGTCAACTGCACCCTGGTCAAGGACGTCCACACCTCGGAGGAGACGCACACGTGCTTCTGCTCCGGCAGGATGTGCAACCTGGGCGTGGCCCCGTGCTACTGCCCTGGCGTCATCCCCCAGGACTATGCCGATGTCATTGCCATGCTGTACGACAATGATGACGACGATCAGCCACATGCCCGGGTTATGCCTGAGGTTGTCCGTCCGGATGAGGATGTTGATGATCATGTTGTTGATCTTGTTGTTGGTGATGTTGTTGTTAATGATGATCAGCCGGCCAAAGGAGGTGAGATGGGATGGACTTGGGCTTTTACGTGATAAGCAAGTTTTAAGAATTCTATAAATGGCATGTTTAATGTTCTAATTCCTCCCGTTAGGATCGTCAACGATTGTCTTCCAGTGGGTGTTGTGGGTACTACTACTGCCAATCTATTCGAGGATATAATAACAACGGTTCTGTGTGTTCCCAGTGCTTAAAATATGCTTTTTGAGGGCGAAATATATACAAAAGATTGCATGCCTGTGTCGCGTTTTATATATATTTCCCAGCCGCAGTTCATCAATCTGAATTTTACACGTCGTTCTCGCAGTTCTCACATCATTAGTGGGGAGGAGGGTGATGATTGCTGCCATTGAACTATAAGATGTTTGTTAATATGCCATTGGATTTTATGTATCGCGTGGGATTTTGATGATGATGATGTGTCTTTGCATGCTGATGATGGATTTCTCCTTGACGACTAAAGAGGATTTTATGATCGAATGACTTTTCCTGCAAAATAACCTTTGATTGGGGTCCTTAAATTTAGGTAAAATATGCATTTGGATCTGTTTTGTTCGGAACAGATCTCCTCCATCAGATAACCATTTTTATTATTAATCTTAGCATCAAAATCCGATTATACCCCTCCAATCTTGCACTTCCTGAACACAAATCTGTTTCTAATACCCATTTTGGAGGTGTGGTGGTGACCCCTGTTCGGTAATAATAAGAGCTGCATCAATTAATCAAACTTGCCTCGTTCCTCGTTTCGCACGTGCCACCCACACGCTAATATCGCCGTTATGGAGTGCGGCAGGGTTACTAAAACTCAAAGCCCGTTGAGTAACCGAACCCTCAAATAGTCTTGCGAAATACAGCAAGGATAAACAAACTTCAAGTGTTTTCTCCTCGCTTTTGTGCCGAGCTGAACATTGGGTCAGGGTGGGGGACGCTGCAGCTGCTGCTTGGTAATAAATCTCCTTTCTTGTATGAATGGCACCTTTTACGCTTTCTGAAGACGCAAAAGAAGCCTCATTACCATTTGTGTACGCGCATGTAACAAACAAACAACGTGCATAAAATATGAATAATAATTTCCCACATGTTCACAATGGTAATGATTTGTTCAAGCTGCTGCCAAAGATCTCCAAAACCCTTCTTGAGCAATTGCTCCCTTGATGGATTGTATGACTTTTGAGCAATATTATAATCATGTCTAGTTTTTGTTCTTCAACAACGACAAAAGGCTTTGACAGCCAACAACTAGAAGAAGAATGAAAAGGTCTCCCTGTCTTGTATTTGGCTCCAAAGGTTAAACATTAGTTGCTACTAAGACTATCGAAAAGAAGTGTTCCGGCAGCTCAATCCATCTCCGCCGCTGAGCCATATTTAATTCCTTTAATTGTTGTAGGAAAACGCATCTGATAATTGTTTCCTCTAAACGGTTTTGGATTGACATGACATTGAAATATAAAGCCCACCCATACGAGAGATTTTTGCCTCGGGGAACCGTGTGAATTCCACTCGAATCCAAACAATAACTGCACTATAATGCAACCGCATCAAAGAACACTTTACAGGTTGATATTGTGAAATCCTAATCATAATATTTGTTCGGCGCTAAATGTTCGCCCTTGATAATGACGCACCAAGCAAACAATCATGGTGATATGAACATATCCTTGGAGAGATTTCCGTAATTTCATGCCAATGTCAAATTCCTTGTGGCCACTTTTGGGGCATATTCTGACCGGGCATTATTGTTAATACCACGATTGCGACAGAATAATGCATTTGGAATTCCGACCGGGGCCCAGCTTCGATGTATATAATAATAATGGGCGGGGGTCCGCTAAAGGTCATCCAACGTGCACTCTGAATAGCAATGAGGTTGACATAATGTAGGCTTAAGTCTATAATGTGCAGGTGTCCTTCTAAGTTTTTCTCCTCAGACCCCTTTTAAGGAGATGTGAAGTGTCCACAAAATGGCTTTGTTTGGGGTTCTGACCAGGGTAGATATCATCAGCAGGAGAAAATGTATTCTAAAGGTCAAGCCGTTAAAGTGAGTGACCGTTAGCTTGGATTTTGAGGGCCGACTTTTGAGAGGAGACAAAAGAGGGACTTTTCTCCTCTTTATTCTTTCAAGTGTCATTGATTGGAGCAAAGAAGGTTAATCTTCATCAGGGTTGACGTTTATTTAATGGCAACCCTGCTCTAGATCAGTGATCTTCTTCTTCTGGAAGCATCCTTGACTTGAACATGTGAGGAGATGAAACCTCCAATCAATTGTTGACAGCAACAGAGGAAGAAGAAATATCGTTTCCTGGCTTAAAACAAGATGATCAGCTGCATTTTGTCTTAAAAGAATAATTTCCCTTCTTCTACACACACCACCCATAACTCCAGTTCAAGGATACGCACAACAATTTTAAATCTTTAAAAACAACACAGGAAGGAGCAGAACGATCATTAAAGGGATGCCAGGGATTCAGAGGGATTACACCATGCAAATGTTGACCCTGAAATCCACTCCGCCTAGTTTTATGAAGATTGAGAATAATAATCTATCGAAATCGATGCCAAACGGAGTATAAACAGGATGGAGATATTTCTTCTTCCCATCTGCCAACATGTAATATCAAGGTTAGCCATTCTGAACACAATGAGAAAACATACAAAAGAGCTTAATCAAGGAATTAAAGACGATACAATTGGCACGTACAGGAATGACCTCTGTTAGGCCAATGGACAAATTTCTACTTTTTGGTCATTACGCAAGTGGGCTTTTAATTGCTTTTCTCTCTCTCTAGACGACCTCTCAGACGCAAAAACGGTTTATTTTAAACATCTTTTGGGGGTCTGAAGCAAAGACCTCGCGGCCACATGAGAAAATAGTCTGTGATTGCAGCTTTTAGCGATAGTGCGTCTAGAGATGGAAACTAACGGGATTTAATTGCATAGACAAGACTTGTGTTCAGACGACAAGGTCACCATTTGTAATCGTTTTATTATTGTTTACAACTCATGTAAATATTTTTTTCTTCCAATCACTGCAATTAATCATCCTTCAAAGTCTCGTAAAACATAATTGACATATGTTTAAAGATGTGATTACTACATCATGTCCTTCTCCATTGATTGAACGCATGCCAGACAAATGCGAACGAGCAAAAAAGTACGCTTAAAACGTGGAGAAAGTCTCACTTTTTCGACGACCACCACCCTCGAATTTTTGGCAGCGGGAAATGCGTTTTCGAGACTGCCAAACTCATTCTTAGAGCTGTGTGCATTATGTTGAAATGTAGTGGAATTCACTTGTAAGTAATCTCTGCCAAACCTTTTTATTAATAAATGAACAGGCGGCGGCATGTTTTAACGTTCTCAACCCACACTGGGGAGAGGAAGAAAATTAGTAAGGCGGAAAATTCCTTCCCAAAAAGCAAGTATATTTATAAGACAATCTATCCTTGGAGAAACACGAATATTTAAATTCGTTATAGTCCCATGCTTTTTGTACACACTACAGCAGAGGCCAAGGTCTTCTTCTTTGTTCAAAATATAATCGTAATAATCATCTTTATATTCGGAAGATATTTTTCACGGAACTACAAGAGATATGCAGATCAACGGTTGACAGTGAGTTAAAAAGGATCCATTTTGACATATGAAACAGAGCTTTGAATTGAGGAATGTGCCCGTCTCCGTTCTCCTCCGAGGCTCCTTGTCTACACATGTCGTGCGCTTCCGACTCGGAGTCACCCACACACACGGAGGAATGCGACATTGATGTCGTCGTTGTTTTATATGTCATTGTGACAGTCAAAACGGGGGATAACACACACACAATAGTGGCTTTATATGGCATGACATCTGCATAATAAGCAGGGTAACGACGATAACGTCTTTGAGGTAATGAAAACGGGATATACGCTTAACCCAAAAGAGGATGAATTAAGCAGGCTGCGTAAACACGAACTACACGTGTGTGTTGTATTACATTGCATGCATTAGACCTTGCTTATAGAAGGAAGTTTAAAACGAGCAACCATTTTTTAACTTAAAATGCGTTGTCGATAAAAGCACGACCTCTGCGAGAACAAGACAACATAACGTTTTAAGGTGGAATTATGGAAACATGAACCTGGTTTAAACACAAATATGCAGTTACATTGTTTTGCAGACTGATGCCAAAATAGCCAATCTCCCGTGTTTCTTCTTGTTTTATCATCATTTATCATCCACTTTCTCCTCAATTTGTTGCCAATTTGACGACCATCATCTTGCAATTGTTCATTATTTATCGCAGATAATCCCGTGTTGTTTTCTTGACATTGACAAATTGAACACTTAAGTGAACAGATGCTGTTTATTTGCTAAAGAGAGAGTTTGATTTGACACACACGAACCAAAGATATCGAATTGCCTCAAGAAGCTTTTCTTTCAAAGAAAAACCCTTTCAAAAATGTTTGTTTGAAAAGAAGGAAATTACGCCAATCTCTCTTTCCATTTATTTCCCAAAGGCGAATCAGTCAATATCAGGGATGCCAGTTTCTACAATAAAACAGGCTTCACTCCATAAAACTTATTACCTCTCATCATATAAACTGGCAACCCTGACACGATTTTTCTCACCCTATGCAATTCATTGACTCTTTTCCTCGTTTTCTCTTTTTCACACACTCGCGTCAATCCTTTCTCGACAACGTAGAATCCGATCAGGTCGACAAGAGAGAGAGAGAGAGAGAAACACCTCTCGTTCTAATTTTCACTCTTTCCCAAATCGATTTTCAGGAAGCATGAAGAAGAAGAAAAATGAAGCGATTCAAATGTGATCCATCAAAGTTTTTTAAACTTCCATTTCAGGGCTGCCAGATCATAGAAATATGCTCTTAATAGAATAGTTAAACTGCATTTAAAAAGCAGGTCCGCCATGTGGCAGCCCTCAAAATCACTTCCTAATCACAGGAGCAGCAGCATTTTACACCGAAAACAACTTTCATATTTTCCCCTTAAAACCGCTTTTGTGCTCCCGATCGTAATAACAATAATCTCGCTGCTTCTAATTCCCACCTTCGGCTGTTCCGACTTTACTTTTTATGTAACAGCGGCAGCATAAGGCAAGCTGGAAAATATGAAGCCCAATAATTTAGCCGTCAAAACAAGAGAAGAAGGGGAGAGTTTCATTATTAAAGATACAATGGAAGAAACTATTTTCTCCAGAATTAGGAACTATGAGAATCTAACCACTGTCGCCTGATGGGATTTAAATTGAAAAAAGTTCCAACTTCTAGACAGAGAATATGTTGTAAAGTAATAAAAATCCCTTGTGTTGCTCACATAACCACAGAATAAAATATAGAGAATCTTGTTTATTCATATGTGAAGAAGACGAAGTTATGGTTTGGGAGCAACGGTGCTTCTTCGCGGTTTAAGGGCTGCCATTTGATATTAACCTCTTAACTATATTCTGCATATTTTACCTTTTCTAAATACCCGTGCAGCTATAAAAAGCAAGAATCCCGCTTCGCTTGCATTTTTACATTTTCCACCGATTTCACAGTCTCTAAAAATATACCTTTTAAAGTGTGTTGATACACATCTCAAATTTCTCCCTCCAAGCCCAGTTTTATTATTCAAAAGTGCAATCAGACTCAGATGTTTTGCAACTGAGATCGTAAAAAGAGGCTTTTGCAAAAGTGGGCTTTAGATGAAAACGGGTCTTTTAGCGCTTGGTGATAATATCGTCAGCTTAAAAATTAAAGTAGTAACTCCCTTTTTTATATTCTGACACGAGATTTGATAAGACTTTTTTTCTCCAAACCTGCTTTCTGTGCAATTGTCTTTGAGCCGGTTTTAGGTTGCGAAATATCTGTGCAAAAATGGGCCCCACAGGGCAGATGTATAAAACGTACTCGCTCCATATATTTTGAGACGAAGCCCAAATGTAGATCAATATCGGTTCTGAATACACGCTTGATTTCTACGAGATGAAGAGACACAATCAATGCCGGACAATTGAGCGTCCTTCAGACACACAAACGCACAGACCACCGGCATTGTTTGCACACTTTATTGACGTATCCTTTATTATTATATTACATCCTTCGACATGCAAAAATCGTAAAGGAATATAAATTCCTGCATGCAACTTTTGAGTACTTTATCCGGCCAGGGTTGCCATCAATTACTCTCCTAATAGAAGCTAAAAATGAGAAGATATAGCTCTACAATTATCCAAACTGGCAACCCTGACAATTTCCTTTTTCTCATGACACTTGACCGTGAAACGAGTAGCAGGAAATCCTTGTTCAATTTTGTTTATTTACTACCTCTCAATCTTCTTGAAGACAATGGCCGCGCTGATTACACTTCATTGTAATTACGAGATTACGAAAGTTTCCCCCAAAGGCAAATCTTACCTGATATGATGATGATGACGTCTGATGTTGACACTCCTTGAATGTTGGTTACACCATGTGGCGATCTGATTCACATGATGGAGTTTCTCTCTCTTTCAACTCTTTTCTCTTTCACATGCAAACACTTTTAATGGGCAAAAAGTGGATCACAGTTTGAAACACTTGTCAACAGGGTCCTCCACCCTCTTTTTAATAATGTCTCTAAAATGTCACAAACAACAGCGTCCCACCCTCCAATTCTCTCTCCAATATCAGGAGAAAGAGGAAGAAGGAGGAGAATAATATTGGTGGTAATAAATGGTAGATCGAAGTAGCGCTCAGAGGCTTCGTTTTCAAAGGCCAGAACTCAACTGAAAGTAAGAGTGACTTTGGCCTGAGCTCCTCCTCCAGCAGGCGAGCGCGCCAGCCATCAAGGGGGCCTCCTCTACATATGCGTGCGTGCAGCTGATGATCTTGCATGGTTGTCTTCGTCTTCTGGAGCTGTGCGCAAGCTGGACACAAAACTTCTACTTCCAAGATGGAGAAAATGTGAAGAGGAGGAAGAATTAAGGAAACGGTGGCCGCTGATCGTGAATGGGAAACGAGGAAGAGGAAGGAATAGGGAATGGAGGGCAAGAGAGAAGAGGACTGGAGAGGAAACATACATGCAAATACGATAGTAGAATAGCTACAAGCAAAGTAACATCATTGACTTAATAATAGCTACGTTTTTTCCGGTCAGTATACTCAAGTTGTTATAGAGAACTACTTGGTATACTCTACTATTCTTCTTCTTTATATGTGGGTCCTACTGTATATGCATTTGTGATACTAAGAAACTCATAAGTCATAACTGACTCTCTGTATAATAAGGCTAGCTATAGTACTCCCCATTTACTCGTTCCTTGTCCTTTCCAATGCATGTATTTCGTGTCCTTTGAAGAACACAAGAGGTAAAATTGCAATAACCGACCGGGAGAATGGAGAAAGAACCCGCTTTTGCCCCTTCCTGCCTATCTTGGCCTCATCAGAGATACAGCAGGGGAAGAAACTTCATTCACTCACTCACCAGCTGGAATTAAACAGCGACGGGACCGAATCATCGAACATGGGCCAAATAGAAAATAATGCGTTTGAGCGAGCAGGGAAAACACTTTGGATGACAAGGAAGGAGAGCGACGACGGATTTAGGAATTAGGACTGAGCAGGAATTATGGATTAGACGCGCTCAAGAACGTGCTTCAAATCCACTTTTCATTCAATGCATCAGACCGATTGAAAATCCAAGTCAGATGCTCATTTTCTAATGAAAGAGAGTTCTTAAATATGGCGCCTCAGCCAAGACAGTTAAAAAGCCGCACCATTCTTAATTCGTTCTTCAAGCTTTCGCCAATCTAGTTCATCATCATGATCATGATGAAACCTCTCTGCGCTGATAAGACAAGAGGCTAAAATTAAATGGGTTTCAGCAGGTCTCCCTCTAATGCCGCCCTTTCTTGAGCTAAATTACACTCTTTTCTTCTCTCGGCCTGATTTTGATGATGTTATAGAAGCCACTCTCGGCCTCATGCACTGGACCACGTCTTGTAATGGGTACAAGACAGAGTCATTTTTGCATTTTACGCTACCGACAATTTTAAAGGATGCGAAATTGGTCGTCAGGGATGACAAATGATATCAAAATTTCTATAGAGAGTGTCAACCCTAAAGTCCAGAAACCGCGTTCGGAATTCATTCTTTTCACACGCAGAGAGAGAGAGAGAGAGAGAGAGAGAAAGAAAGAAAGAGAGATTGGTCAAAAACCGCCACGGAAGACGACGCCAAAATCTCGGCATGTAAT
>LR141239.1:0-13184 GCA_900659605.1 Tisbe holothuriae | reverse complement strand
ACCTACAAATCTATTTGGGAGAAGGTGAGAGAGAGAGAGAGAGAGAGAGAGAGAGAGAGAGAGTCATGATATCGTAAAGGCGCCAAAGGCTCTTCAATGTAGAGTGTCCTCCTCATGTACATTCACAAATACCGAGCGTGAATAATTTATGAATGGCTGAGGAAAAAGGAAGCCACATCCCGACTCGATCGCTTGAAATACTATTTGCATCACAACTTTGCAAGAAGCATTGCGGATAGAGAAGAAGGTAGAAAATAGGACTTTTAAGACTCTTCTTCCAACATACTGACCTTTCAGAGCTATTTTGCACGCATGCGCAGAATGCGGTTTTTGTCCTCACGATGATGCGGCCTTGCAAGAAAGTTTTTTGTCAATGACAAATTTTGCTTGAATGGATAACAAAGGAGAAGTTTTGACCCTATTTAAGGTGTTAACAAATGCGCATTGCTGGGAAAAAGTAAGCGGGATGCTGCTCGTCTTCATTACTTGCCAAGTTTATAACCATTGCATTGTTAATATCCACATAAAAGTTTAGTACTGTGTATCCGGGTTCCGTTCTACAGTACAATATTGAAACACATTCCAGGATTTCGCCATCCATCTTTAATTGAGTATTTACCATGATTCTTATTAATTAACCATTAAAATACAAGTATTACTTCATTAATCAGCAAATTAGCTATTCAATAATTACATAAAATACATTCTTAATGCGGAGTTATAGCACATCTACATAAGTAGTAAATTCTTGGAATGTGTTTTGATATTGTAATGTTGCGTTAACTTACTTCATGAGTTCAATGCTATCTAAGCGGATTTACCTTCAATGATCAAGGTCGACAGTAAATCATGACGTCAAAATGTGAGAGAAATTAGAGGCCGTGACAGAATCTCATGAATCCTGGGATTTTGAATGAAGGTACAAGTCAAGTACTTCTCTATGATCTTGTTCATTTGTCAAGGTTTTATATATGATGATCTATGATATCAATGCTTATACTTCCATATAATTTTATTTGCGGTCAAGAAAACTAGAGATACATAAACTTTCAACCAAGGTCAAGCTATAGTTATCAATATTACTTCCCTAAATATCGCAAAAATCGGATTTAGGCCTCAGCAAATCACAGTAGAACATTTTTGGCATATAAATTATGCAACATATTTTGTTCTTAAGATATCTGTTCAGCAGGGAAGTCATAAAAGTGCACAATAAGCTGCATTATCACCACATTATGTTTTAAACTTTTCTGACATAAAGACATGACAACATGTTTGAAATAAAATATATAAGACTAGACTGAAAATAGCGCATGATATCTGACTTTTTGAAAAATCAATGGCCGATGAAACTCTCTTGGAAAAGTTTGAAACTTTCATGTCAATCTTCAGCTGTCCAAACGATGAGAGTTCTCTAGCCAAAATTGTAAGTCTTTCCAAAAGAGCCAATGAAGACTGTTAAAGTATGTTTTACGCTCTGTACTAATACTATACATGAATATAAGGGGTTAAAGACTCTTTCAAATGCTTGTTTCAACCGCTTTATAGAATTAGAATATACTAATTTGGCACCATTTGACTCTTATCATTTGGACAGCCGTCTTATTCTTGGTTTTTATATAAAGAGAGTGTCGCCAGTGTTAAGTGGTTTTCAAACGTCTTGTCGGATTGGTCAATAATTCATGACCACCATGCTGTTCAAATAATGGAAAATGGAAGACTTTTTAAGACTGCTACAATGACTTACCCGCCGAATTTAACAAGTAAATTGAAGTACTCCTGCATCAATATCTGATTATTCAATGAATATAGGATATTAAAGGTACTAGAGAGGCGGTGGAATGGTTAGCACACAAAAATTATGTGCAAGGGGCCCGTCACCGCCCGTGGTTCAATTCCCCGCCTTGGCGGATGGATATTTCAACTGCTCCAAAAAGCTGCCGCAATCCCTCGTGGACTAGCCATTGCGGCATGCAATTGCAATGAACCTAAAAAGGTAGTGCCCAAAATATATAAAGAGCGATGCATAGCAAATATTAATAAAAAAAGGTACCAGAACCAGCAACGGCAGGAGGATATAAAACCTTGGCCTTGTGGTAAAATATTCATGCCTGCATTCCTTTTTCTTGTCATGATCATGGAAGATTTTCGGACTTTGCCATGCGCGGAATCACGCAACCTCTCATTGTTTTAAGAACACTGCTTTCATAAAGTTGTACGTACTTGTAGGGGTTATCGCGAGTATATATAATATAAAGTGCAGTGTATGTATACAATTTGTGTACGTACGCATCTAAAATTAGCTTTACCTTCAATCCCTGCTTGGTACATTTCATGAAAAGGTTACGGCGCGTCAGTCAAATGAGAAAGGTTTTAAGACTTTGTTCATGGAAAAAATAACTCATTTAATGCAAGATGCGTCAAACTTGCTCTTCAGTAAGCAAACTCAGTGAAACAACAGAAAGAAAGCAGTTCGGGAATTGCATGAAATTTAAGCCACTCTCCTCCTCCTCCTCTTATTCTTTGCCCGTGCCCTCTGTGCGGAATGAATTATTTAGTCTCGTACTGTTGCTCTCTCACTCTACAGTACATTATTGAAACACATTCCAGGATTTTGCCAGCCCTATTTAAATGAGTATTTAGCATGATTCTTAGTAATAAGTTAAAATACAAGTATTTATTGATTAATCAGCAAATTAGCAATTGAATAATTACATACAAGTGTCTAAATACATTCTTAATGCGGAGTTATAGCATGATCTACATAAGCGGTAAATTCTTTGAATGTGTTTTGATACTGTACTGTTGCACTGCTGTAGTAATAGCCGGCCTTTCTGCAACAAGGAGTAAAACCACCTTCAACTGACTGTAGTAGTAGTTGCTGTCCATTGGCGGAACGGGTAGAAGAAGAAGAAGAACACAAAACGAAATGCCTGAAGGAGGAAAAACGTGCTCTGTTCATTTTCTGGCACAACAAGAACATTGCAAAAAGAAGAGAAGAGAAGAGGGCAAATCAAAAAGAAAGGAGGGCAAATATCAAGAATGACTTGGTCGTTAATTTATATTATCTCCAGCAGCAGAAGTTCTTCTCTCGGTGAAGAAAAGGCATCCTCCTTCTCTCAAGGGGAAGGAGAAGAAGTTTGAATTTTTGCAGCCAATGTCTACCTTTCCAAAACATTGGGTCACAGCAGCAGGGAGATTTTAGGCTCTCTAATTACTAGAAACACGATGAGAATCAAGCAGCCTAGAACTAAAGGTGGATCCACGAAATTGTTGTCTGAAATTTTCAGCGGTGAGAAGGAGGAAAGAAGTTGCCACTTTAGCCAATCAGAGAGCTGCTTTTAAACAGCCAATATGAGAGGAGCTCTCTGATTGGCTAAAGTGGCAACTTTCTTTCCTCCACCTCTCCGCGGAAAATTAAGACAACAAGTTGCGTGAGCCAACCTCCCCTACATACCCTTGATGAGAATAGAAACAAAATATTCACAACAAGTTTGATTCCAAGTACAAAATATTCTAAAACATATTTTGTGTCATTTAAGGTCATTTATATCTCACACGCATTAGACAAACGCCATATTTTAGGGAAGAATAAGCGTTATAAAAATTATTCACTCTGCTCACCTGGCGAATTTATAATGAAGCCAGACGACCATTTTATAAAAATGAGAAAGGAAATTAAGTCCAAGTCGCGCTCTCTCTCTTTCTTTAGTTAATTGTTGAAGCCAGGAGGAGGATGATTAATGGCCATTGGCTGCAGCAGGCTCATCAGGGTTGCCACTTTAGACATTTTTGACTCCGAAATGAGTTGAAAATGGCAACCCTGACTGGCTCTCCTTCTTTCCTTTGTTCAATAAGTCAATTCAGGTTTAAAGTAGACAAATTTGACTCCGAAATGAGTTGAAAATGGCAACCCTGACTGGCTCAGTTGGCTGTTTTCAACCTATTAGCAGACCCATGGCCTTCATTTCTTTCTCCCAATCTTTCTCCTCCGGTCAAGGAGAACAATTCATTATTCGTTAAAAAGTCATTAGGCCTTCTTTGCTTCATCTGCCTGGGAAAACCTTCTCACGGTTGCGTATATTATAATGAACCAGTCCACTATTTTGAGCAAAATGTGCAAGCTCGTGGTGAAATGGTTAGCACGCAAAACTTCTATTCAAGGGGGCCGGGGTTCAATTCCTGGCCTTGGCGGATGGATTTTTCAAGTGCTCCAAAAAGCTGCCACGGTCCCTCATGGACTTACCCTTGCGGCGTGATATTGCAATAAACCTGAAAAGGTAGTGCCCTAAAATATATAAAGAGGGAAGCATACCAAAATTTAAGAATACACACATCAGGTCACGTCTGACTTCACCATTTAACTATATCATAAAAAGGTCCATTCGCAATGGTGATTTTCATAATGGACTTCCTTGTTAAAAAGTTTCGGAATATATTCTTTTGAACAATGAGCCCATTTCCTCTTTTCCCTTCAGATATCAACTATGCAGAAAGAAAGAAGAAGTATAATTCCAAGTATTGGAGGACTGAGGAAGACTTTTCAGCTGCAATGTCGATTATATCTCAATCATACGTCATTTGTTGTCTTCTTTTGGAATTAATGGTGTTGTCTTTCCATCAGATTGTATTACTCCTTGCATTGGTTTCCCCCTTCAAAGATACACATGTGATGGTATCAGAAGTGGATCATTTATTTTCCACAAGGCAATAGAGTCGTTGTCGGTGGTTCACCACATGGAACAATGCACATGAGGAGAACTCAACAGTACAATATCAAAATACATTTCAAGATTTGTCGCTTATATAGTAGAACATGCTATAACTCCTCATTAAGAATGTATTTAGGCACTTATTTGTAAGTTATTGAATAGCAAATTAGCTGATTGTTCAAGAAATATACTTGTAATGTAACAGTCAATTACTATGTACCATGCTAAATACTCATTATATAAGATGATCGATGGCTGGCAAAATCCTGGGATGTGTTTCAATACTGTACTGTAGAACTACAGTTTTTGGCATACATGCACAAGGGCCTTTTCCACATTAAAGGTGGATTAAGAGCCCATTTTTATTTCTAAGTCCTTAACTTTCATTTATGGTCATTGGGTTTGATTAAGGAAAGGATAGATTGTAAGAATTGATACTGGGTCAATGTATACTTTTTGCAATATATAAGCACAGCTTTACATTTTGCTGCACTGTATGTGCCTGTAATTAAATCAATAAAGCCCCTCAAGGAAAAGTATTCTAAATGGAAGCTAATCCATATTGGCTACATGTACATTTGTACTATTGAAGCAGTATGGTGTATTTATAGACCTGCAATGGTGTATTGACTGGGAGTCGGCCTTAAACTATCAATGAGTTTAAAGGTATAGTAATGTCAGTCTGTTCTGGTCCCCCTCAAAATGCGTTGAGTTGTTTTCTATGTCATCCTGTTTATGACACGCTATCGAAATCGACTCTTTATCTGCAAATAATTGCCTTATTTTTGATAGCCGTCGTTTGAGGGCTTTCTCAAACGCACATTCGTCACCCAAATGCACTAAATTGCCCTTAAAGACCATTAACTAACACTTGAAAGTGTTTCTAGATTCATGGATCTATCTCTCATCTGTGGAAGTAGCTTTATAGGCACATGTGGGTGTGTGGGCGTTATAGCCTTTCGCGCACAGTGGTATCATTGTATGGATCATGGGAAATGATCAATTACAAGACAAGTCTGATTGTATGCATCATGGGAAACCATTAGAAGACAAGTCTGTTACCCACAGTGGTATAATTAAACAAAAGATTGTATTTATTTATTTCTGATGTCAGTCCACTGTGCCTTCCCATGACCCAGCAAGAAGAAGCCCATCAATGATTCACGAGCGCGCAAATTAAACTTCGTCGCGCTTCAAATAAAACAAGCTCAAATGTTCCCCGTGCGCTTAATGACACAAAAAACTACAGAAAACCGCCAGAGCCCGCCCAAGGTCGTTTTAAAAATAGATCTGCTTATTTAAAACATGTATACGGTTTGCTTTCGTTTTTTTTTGAAGAGTGTGTGTTCGTTCTTATTATACATTTTATCCTCCCTCAAAAAAGGAAACTTTCCTTGCTCACGCTCGCTCGTTTTCTGTTAATCAGGTCATGAAAGTCGCTACAAATAAACGACTGTTGTGCTGAACCCGCCGAGAATGGTTCTCATTTGACGTGAAGTTTCACTTGATTTAAAACATGTATTCGTTTTGCTTTCGTTTTTTAAGAGTGTGTTCGTTCTTATACACTTTATCCTCCCTCAAAAAAGGAAACTTTTCTTGCTCACGCTTGCTCGTTTTCTGTTAATCAGGTCATGAAATTAGCTACAAATAAACGACTGTTGTGCTGAACCCGCCGAAACAGGTTCTCATTTGACGTAAAATTTAACATCCAGGGTTTGCCTTAATAGGGCGCAATATTGTATTTTGTGTAGCTTAACTTTATAAGTAGCCTTTCTTAAGTTTTTATAACGGCGTTGCCTCTTTCGAGGCGCACTGCAGAACCACAAGAGACGCTCAACAATGTAGTTGTCTGACTTGAGCCAGAACAAAGGTGATGTTCACCGATGGTGCCATCAGGCTTTACTTCATTTTTGCAGGGGCGTAGTTTCTTTTAGGTCGTGCACATTTTCAGTAGGCCTTGATCACTTTCCAAATTAGGACCAACTATACGTCAAGAGCAGATAACTTTCACAGGTGCCAGGAATCAAACCTGCAAATCATCAGTTCAGAGGCTCAAGCCATACCATAGAGCTACTGCCCTTCTCTCTACCTTTGTGAAGTTTAACATAGTTTTGAAGCCATTTTCGGTGGGCAGAGATATGGTGGAATATAACATGGAGTTAAACTTCTTTAAAATACAAAGTGTCTTATCTCCGGTGTGCGTTGCAGTGTAAAGTCATTTTGGGAGTCATAGCAACTGTTCTTATTTTTTCTCCTTCTTATTTACTGTCAAGTTCCGTTGGTGGAGAAGAGGATTTAAATTGAATTGGAGACGTAAATATGAGGAAGGGACTTGAAGACTTTGTACACATGTTAAATTACAAAAGTATGCTACTTATAATGGACAGTTTTAGACATGGTCAAAAGAATGTGTCATCGGTGCAAATATTTCTATTTGCGTGTGCAAAATATATATAAATTGGTCGATTTTGAACGAGATTAGATTTCAGACTTTCAATAATCGCATTTGTTGCTAGTCTTATGCAAAAGAAAGTTTTTTTCAGGTTTTATCCACTGTTTACTAATTAAATCTCTCAGTAGCATTTGTTAAACAAAGATATATTTGTCCCAATGGTATCTGTATGTGGCCCCCATTGAAGGGCTCAAGGGAGGATCACAGCTGTCCTCAAAAATAGAGAAAAGCCCGCGAAAAAATAGACAAGATCCAATCTGTCTTTCCGACTCAGTGTATGCAACATTTTCCCGATTGGCTCTGGCAGCTCCAAGCTCACAAGGTGTTCTCAATGGTGTTGTTTCTTGAGCTAATGACAAACCCTTTCATAGCAGGATTCTAAGACAAAAGCAGATAATACTCGTTCACATGCATGTCCGACACGAAAAGAAGGTGTTTTGTGCGCACACACACCCATACTATAGAACGTCAGCAGGCGGTGAGTGTGTGCATGCTCTCTAGTATCTACCTGTTCAAACTGGCTACAGCTGGTGCCAGAGAGAGGGAAAGAGAAAAGGAAGAAGCGCGAGTTGGGTTAACCACGCTTTAGACTGCAGAGAAAAGAAGGCCCTCCTTGCTTTTCTTTTTCTGTTTTCGGAAGTTCCCCTTCTTTCTGTGTTTCGTATCAGTGCTCAGCAGTCGTGGGTGGCAGTACGCTTATGAGTAGCGGCGAAGAAGCTAAATGAAAAAGAGAAAACAAGGCAAAGAGGAGGCGCTCGCTCGGCCTTGCCGCTGCTGCTTGTGTTCAGCTACTACTTTCGATCTACTCTTTGCTTCTGATACTATAGCGGTATGCCACCACCACTTGGTTTCTGTTGCAAGTCTCCTTTGCCAATCGAGTCAGACCCTCTGGGATGAAAGCATGTGAGAAAGTGAGATGATGATCAGCGGATCAGTGGAAAGGGGTTTATTTGGACGTGCGGATGGGAGGAGGGCTTATTTGGACGTGCGCATGGCGATAAAGATCAGTTACATGGTGTGCAAAAAGAGTGAAGAGTGAAGTGTTGCAGTGAACGAACGGGTTATATAGTGTAGATGTCGTGACATGAAAATAGACAAGTAGCCTTCTTCATGGTGCCGTCGATCGCTTGATCGCTTTCGTGTCCATCGGCGTTGACAAAAAAGTTGTGTGTAGTGGCTGTGAGTGGGTGCCGTAATGACCTGGCTGGCTGAGCCTTGTGGTGAGGAGGAGGAGTAGAAGGCCACCACCACCGTGCTAGGAAAAAAGACAGTTGTTCGATGAGTGGACCAAAGAATTACTGACACAAAAGCAAGGCATGCTTCTGAGAAGGAGAGACAACACGAACCTTACTAAGAATGAGACGGGCAATAAGGGTCCTGAT
Source organism: Tisbe holothuriae (assembly GCA_900659605.1). NCBI lineage: Eukaryota > Metazoa > Arthropoda > Copepoda > Harpacticoida > Tisbidae > Tisbe > Tisbe holothuriae. The sequence continues at coordinate 4,638 of LR141239.1, read as the reverse complement.
ACGTTTTTCGTGCAAACAGCCCCGGGATTAGCTCTTCAATGTGGTCAAGACAATCATGGGAGAGGGAAAACTGCTTTCAAAGTTAAAAATAGACGGTTCGATTTTGAAGAAATTGTCTTACAACGAGCTCTCATGACATTCAGACCGTGATTTTGATCCAAATGGCAGGAATCAAAGTTGGTCACATCCTGTGATCAGCTTCTTCTTCTTCATTTTTGAGACTGTGGCAACCCTATCAAAGTTCATATGAAGACTAAGATGAAGAACACCGTACCGGTAAGAATAGGAAATAGGGGATAGAAGAAGAAGAAGAAAGCCTGGCTGGCAGAATCGAAGGGGATTAAATCCATTTCCTGAAAAAAGTGGATTGAGATGAGAAGCGAGAGTCTACATCCTCCTCCTATAGCTACTCATAATACCCCATATACAGCAGTTCTTTTTGAGCTGACTAGTGGTAGCTCACCTTTCTCGGAGAGAGTGGGAAGAACAACACGAAACAAACTTTTGCTTTTCTCCAATTCCATGTTTTTGAAGAAGCCTTGTTGTTAAAACCCGTCTCAGCTGTTGTTGTTGTGTCTATGCCGTCAATTCTCCCACGAGCTCAGTGTCTGTGTCCCTCCTCATATTTGTGTGCGGGGTTCCCCTTTTCTATTGAAAGACAGCAAGCTGCTCAGAATCGCTTATAAATGTATGCTGCAGAATGTAAAACAAACTGGGCATATGAACCCAATAAAAGACTGCAACTACTGTACTATGACTACTATCCAAGAAAGTGGAAAATTTGCTATCAATTCCCATTCTGCTGCCATTCTCATCCTCTCTTTAGCCCGGCCAAAGTGGGATTCTTTCTTTATTCGTCGGCCAGAAGACTTATAAAGAAGAGAGAAGGGTCGGCTGCCCAAATGATAAGAAGCAAAGAGTGCTTTGAACTCATCATTAAACGCCTGAATAATGCTTGAAACAAGCTCTATAGAACGTTCTTAATACCTTTTTACCTCGTTTAGTTTCAGTACAGACAGTAAAACATAGCCTTGAGGTATCCTGTAAAGTTACATTTTTGGTCAGAAAACTCATATCATTTGGACAGCCGAGTGAAGCTAGTTTTCCATACATGCAGACACAATAAGGAAACCTTTTAATGCATAGACGTCTTCATAAGAAGGCCCACAAGACGCACACCTCGGTGGCACACACGCCAGTTTGTCACGGATGAATGATTCCGGAAATAAAGTCGGGGGAAAATTGTTTTCCCCCGACTCGATTCGTCTTTTGAATGGAGAAGAAACTTTCACTGCTTTCTGAAATTTCCGTGCCATGCTTTTTGCCATGCATGGTCGGTCGAATGTCTGTCTGTCTATAAGTCCTGCAAATGGTATGTGTTTGCTCTCGCATGGCCAAAAGTTGCGGAAGAATATGGATAGGTGGCACAACATACTTGTCTATTAAATCTTCATGCTTTACATCCGCAGCTGAGGTTTAACCAATAGATAATATTTATATACAATATTCATTTCTTCTATTATCTGTCTGTCTATAAGTCCTGCAAATGATATGTGTTGCTCTCGCATGCCCAAACTTTGCAGAAGAATATAGATAGGTGGCACACTGTACTTTTCTATTAAGAAGTACATGCTTTACATCCGCAGCTGAGTTTTCAACCAATAGATAATATTTATACACAATAATATATTTTATGTTATATTTGCAATTTTTAATCCCCTAATTGGTTCTGCCTGGTACACCCACCTCGGAAATACCATAAGATAACATTATCAGGAACAGATTAATTCAATCGAGCTACTTCTGACTTAATATTCATTATTGTAATTGCTTATATTATTGATTGTGGATTATTTAGCTCTAAATGCAAACTAATTTGCACTCAATCACAACGTTTATCTCCCTATTTAATCACTCTTCCGAGGCATTCATTCAAGCATTGTTTTTGCAATTACATTTCTTTAATTCCTTCAGCGCATGCATGATGGTTATCTCAAATACACTGTTTGTTTGTTGTATGCGCAATGGAGGATTTAAATTCAGTTGAAGAAAACCCCTCTGCTGTCCAAATGATAAGAGTTATCTATACAAAAATTGTAACTAATCAGAAGAGCCAATAAAGACGTTAACGTATGTTTTATTCTCTGCACTGATACTATAAGAGGGACAGGACACTTTTGAATGCTTCTTTGAAGCTTTTTGCAGAATTAGATCAATCAAATTTGGCACCTTTTGCTTCTTATCATTTGGACAGCCGCCTTTTATTCGAATAATATGGTCTACAAAACACCGATATGTACATATATGAAGAGCTCACTGTTTTTAAAGTAGAACACGCATCGTTAAACACACTGTAATTATGAAATATGCTTGAGGAAGTGAACGCATTATGTTCTTATGCATCCGTGGGTTTTACGGCTAAAGTCAGGATATTATTTATAACTCTGACATGAACCAGAGAGTGAAAAGCTCGAAAATGCAGAGAGATCATGTTTGAAAATAATAAAAACGTGGAAAGAAAGCGAAAGGGAAACTATTATTATGATACTCTCTCTCTCTCTCTCTCTCTTGTTCGTTCCTCGTTCCCTCTCTCTTGCTCTGCGGCTCTCCTTCTCTCCTTCTCTCTCTCTCTCTCTCTCCTCTGTTGTTCGTTCCCTCTCTTAATGCACTAAGTCTCGCTTTCGGAAAACAAAGGAGAATTTTCTGCGTCAGTTGACAAGAAATACTTTTACTGCTCTCTAGAAATGTGTACTTACACACAATTGATGGATTAAGTCATTATAAGAGCCAATTAAAGCTTTATTTGTGCTCTTTTATAACGTTGATAGTGGTCATTAACTGACCTGTAATTTACTTGTTATATATTTTCAAAATTGATCTGGTCTAGTTGCCCAAAAGGGATACGTTTTATGCATACAGCTTTCCCCCATATTTATTATTTGATATGGCTCAGGGGAAATTAAGATGAATATAATTAAACCAATACATGCATATAACTACTCGGAGCAATAAATTACTCTGCGGTTGCCCTTCCGGCGCACAAGCCGGCCTATGATTATACCGGCAATATGCACCCTTTTTCATAATACGAAAATGATTATTGCATAGTAGGTGGAGATATATAACCATAGTGTATCCTACAGTATACATAAGTCGGCTGTCCAATTGATAAGAGTTTTTCTAGCCAAAATTGTAACTATTATATTCGGAAGAGCCAATGAAGACTTTTAATGTATGTTGTTTTAATGTCTGTACTGATACTACAAAATGTACGTAACAGGTTAAAACCCTTTTGAAAGCTTATTTCAAGTTCTTAGAGTAAACTAATTTGGCACCTTTTGCTTCTTATCATTCAGACAGTGGAAGTATACTTAACATCCATATTTTTAGTCCGTATTAGTCCTTAGTCATACACATGTTAAAAATTTATCCTTTCTTTCTTCGTTTCAGCTCTTGGCCGCGATCTCGGTGTCCACGGGCTGCGTCTCGTACGGCATCTGCATGGCGTACACGTCCTCGGCCATCCCGTCCATGCTCGCGCCAAACAACAGCCTATCCATAGATATTGGAATATACGAAACGACGTGGATGAGTAAGTCAATGGACAAAAAATAATATAAGTGATTACTGACTCAATCCATGTTCTTGTAGAAAAGGATCATATACAGAATTATAATAGTAAAAAACCCACTGAGCTATTGCAAAGTGCCTTGAACTCAACTTGCCCACCCTAGTGTTGCAATAGATTTTTAACTTCAGAATAACAATGATGTACAAACACTGTGAGAAAATTGACGCATTGCGCTTCTGTGGTTGCTTCTCCTAATCTGTTTGATACACTCTCTAATGTGGCCAGCACTGCGGGAGGCCATAAATTAAGTAAATGCAATTCGCGACTTATGGCCTTGCCTGAGCCATTGCCTGTATCATTGTAAAGAATACGCAGTGCATACGAGAGGCTTTGCGGTGGCTAGGAAAACTTTATCAGACGCGTGTCAGAAGAAAATTCACTTTTTAAACAAGAAAACCAACGCGAAAATGCAGCAGATTAGAGTTAAGACAGCTCAGACATTGACTGCTGCTGTACAGAGAGCTGTATTGTGTGCTGTGTATGGCAACTGGACCTCTTGTTCTGGTGGCCGGCTGTCTCTCAGAACTAAAGAGAAACCGAATCGACACACAATATAATACTGACTGGCCAACTCTTTTTTTTTTACAGAACATGGAATGAAAAAGCCCTTGCAAAGGGGGGACGTGGTAGCCGTGATAGCAAGTCGCTTGTACTTGCGGCCCAGGAGATTTTGGGTTCAAATCCCCCTGCGGCATTTGAAAATTTGAAAATTGTTTTCATGCCGTGCTTGGTGAATGAACCGAAAGGTAGCCCTGGGTAACACCAAAGATGATCCAGCAAACTTTAAGAAAAAGCCATTGCAATGCCACTTCCTACCAACAAACAGTCACTTCTGTTGTTTTACACACGCGTTACCATGCATAATATACGGAACGCAAAAACCACAGGCCCTGGAAAAAAGGCACAAATAACGCTTCATTGAACCGGGTTCCTCTTTTTTGCATGCCGAAATGCAACGTTTACAGTCGTCAGCAGTGTGTCCGTACGGTTATGCATACATTGTATCA
>LR141238.1:0-13213 GCA_900659605.1 Tisbe holothuriae | reverse complement strand
CGTCTTTTACACATAATTATCTTAATTCTGTTATTCGGTCCGTTTCCAGCGGACTCTTGTGATCCCAGCCGCTCACAATGGCAAAGATGGGGAGGGATTTGATCCAGCCAGGAGGTCGACGTCGCCAATCCGTTCACCAGAAGAGTCCGGTTGCGGCAGGGTTTTTTTTCTTCAGTTTTTCTTGTTGAGCTTGTTCCTTCTTCTTTTCAATCTCCTGAGTAACTTGGATTCGCTCAGTTCGCTGCTGAGTTTGGTGTGAATTTACATTTCCCAGGAGGAGAAAAAGGTTTTTTAACTCAGCGACTGTGGTGGTTCTTGACTCCTTGAAAAATATCTTGCTATGAAAGCTGTAACGAAAATTTTCCGAAACAGCCTTTAAGTTAAGTCCACTATGATTAATACATTATTATAATTATTATATGAAGTAGTATGCTAGCTGTAGCTAGCCGCTCGCAGTTTAAGATGTTGTACAAAATAAGCAAGAACTGATGATATATTTATATTTTCATAAACCGGGTAATATTTTTATTATCTAGTATACTACACATTGACCTTAATACTACTACAGTACTACATCGTACTGCAGCTCTTGACATTGTACTACAAATTGTCCTTTCAAATAATGCGTAAGCATTTGGTTTGTAATCATTACACCTTTTCATATTAACAATTAGTTTTCTGCTGCTATTAATAATAAGGTGACCATCCATGGAACATTTGCGACAGATTCTCCACCGCCGTCGCCTCCTTGATCAGGAACTCCACCTGCCCCACAACGGACAACGGCATATCCAACTTGGTCTTGGACGCGCCCGCCCTTCGCTTCGCAGTCGCCGCAGACACGAGACCATCTAGCCGCTGATCAATCTGATTCAACGTCTCCACGGCCTTGGCGTTGACGATCTCGCTGCTCTCTCCTTGCCGCTGCCTCTGCCGTCCACCGGCAATCCAGTCCACCAGCGGGTCAAAGTAGAACGGCCTCAGCGCCGTCATCAGCACGTCCTTCTGCCGCCGCATCAGCCCCAGCGACGCCTCACACGCCTTGACAAACGGCCCCGCCGTGCCGGTCGGGCCCATGGCCGCAACCATGTTGTGCGTGAGTCGGAACGGGACCACCTCCGGGATCTTGAGGTCGTCGCCCTTGTTGAAGAGGCAGTTCAGGTCGACGTGGACCGTCTCGCCGTTGGTCGAGTCGAAGAGGATGTTCTCAGCGTGGCGGTCGCCGAGGCCGTGCAAGTAGCCGACCATGGACATGACGGCTGTGGTTCGCACGTAGGCGAGCCGTGCCATGAACCAGGTCTGGGGGTCAGGGAAGTTGTTGACGAACCATTCCGGGAAGACGGACGGATGGCGCTTGATCAGCTTGTTGAACCGCTGCATGTTGCCGTCAAAGTCGTTCTCTACAGTGGCGAACTCTGGCATGTCCCTCTCGGACAGCGGGCTCACCCCAATCTCCCGGTACAGCTTTGCCAGGATTATCCTGAGCGGAGTGAGGTTCTCAATCCATTCAATGAGCCCACTGGACTCGTTCAGCGGCACGACCTTGTACGTGCGGATCTTGAGATCCCGCTTGCGACACTCGGGGTCCTTCATGAAGAGCTTGTTCAACAGGTTGTTGAAGTCGATGAGCCGACAGTCGCGTCGGAGGTCGTCCTTGGGCTTGCAGAGGAACGAGTACTTCCTCCCGTCAGATCCTAGCAGCGTGATCTTCTTGGGCGCGACCAGAGACCGCATTACGGTCAGAGTCCCGTCCACGTCTGCAATGTACACGGCCGCATCCTGGAACGGGTTGTGGTTCTTGAGGTCTCCTTCGCGTGACGGGAGGACGAGCGACATGTTGCGCGTGTTTGGGATGAGCACGGAGCCGTAGTTACGCCGGTTCCTGTACAGATGGGGTGCGGCCTCTTGCAACGATCGGTCCATGTAGCCAAGCTTTGCCTCGGCAAGAGCTTTCAGCTGGTCAGCCAGTTTCTTGCCGGAAGCGATCATGACTTTGATGTCGTTTCGGTCCCTCTCTGCGTGATCAAAGACCTCCTGACACCGATTTACACGGATGTTGTACGAGCTCTTGGACAGGGCGACCATCTGCCAGAAGCACTGATCGGGGTGGTGCACGAATGTCTGGACGAGGATCAACCGAAGAATCGTCCAGACCTCCGGATGCGCGTGGCAAATCCTTGACGTCAGCTGCGAGAAGACGAGTAGGAAGTAATACGGCGGACAGTGCTTTGCAAACGACTTCATCGCCTCGTTCATCTTCCTGAGCACGTTCTGCATCTCGGTCAAGACCTTGACGTCGCGCTTGCTCTCCTTGTTGACCGTCTGCTGCACGGTGACCACGCGCGACCCATAGTCGAACCAGAGCGACAGCATGCGGGGGAGCGAGTGGAGGATATGCTGGCATCCCTGGCGAAGGGACCGCACGTACTGACCCACAATGGCGCAGATGACGTCGCCGAACTTGTCCAGGTCCTCCGCCTTGTAGTCCTTGCCGACGACCTTGTCGTAGAACTGGGCGAGGTGGTAGTGGGCGTCCTCGGAGGTGTTGGCGAAGCATCTGGCCTCGTTGTAGAAGCTGGGCACGCTGTCGGCTTCACGGTTGGCGGATTCGTCAATGTATCGGGCCAGTCTGAGCTTTGCATTTGCGAGGATTTTGAGGTCCTCCTTGCTCGCGGCAGCAGACATTTCTGCCAGCTTTAATGTCGGCGCATACCATGGGAACTTTTCTGAAACTCCCTTCCTGATGGCGCTGATGGCCTCCTGAGAGTTGTCCCGAGCCCAGAACAGCTTAGCCTTCTCCATGAAAAGGTTTTTATCATCAAATCTGCCGCATTCCAGCAAGACATTGTATGCCTTCTGCAGCTGGCCGCTCTTCCGCGCGACTTTAGCACAATGCAACCAAGCTTGGCTCAGATTGTTCTCCAGCACGTCATGCAGCCGTCCAGCTGCCCCGCCCCTCTTCAGTGCAATGTCCATGACGGTACGGCGCACCTTCAGAACGGCTTCCAGGTGCACGGCAGAGTACTGTGCATATGTCGTCCGTGTGGTCCAGTTGCTCAGTAGCTCGCTGAGTGAACTCACAGCAGAGTCGGACATGTCAATGGAACCCTTGCCAAAGATGGCCGCCTCAGCGAATGTCTCCACCTCGTTGAGGATCTGCAGCCTCACCAGATGGGTGTAGGATCGTTCAAAGGCGCCGGCTTCCATGGCAGCTGCAGAGATGGGAGACATTTGAGACTGAGTGACCACCTCAAGCTGTCGCATGAAGCTCTTGCGATCCTCTGTGTGGAGGCACTTCAGCAACCGGGCAAGTCCAACTTCCCATATCGGTGCAGCGGGACCGTCTTCCTTTGGCGGGACGTCATCAATGTTTTCCCATTGGCCGAGCTGCCAAGCGGCCTCCATCTGGAACTTCTTTAGCTCAGGCGAGACTTCGTCCACTCGGTTTGCAATACCCTGAACCATGACTGCAGCAGTGTGCGGCTGGTCCATTGCGAGGTACAACCGCACCATTTCAGACTGCCAGGACTTGTCCCCGTCCTCAGCACTCCGTCCCATCGCCTCGTAGCAGGCTAGGGCATCGTTGTAATTGCCAAGAGACTCGTGCACCTGGACAAGGTCTTTCAACGGCGGCTCTCCCTTCCTCACGGCAGCCGCGCCCACGATAAAGTCCTCCTCATTGAGCGCGCCGTAGACATGCTGAAGGGTTCCGATTCGGGATTGCAGCTCCTGAGGGTTCTTCCTCAAATGGATCTCCCAATGCATCAGCGATCGAGCGTGCGCCCCACAGTGGAATGAAGCGCTCGCCAGGGTGTTTTGCGGAATCGAGTTGACAAACTCATCAATGACCTGATAACTCCTGTCCTTGCTCTTCACCTTGTCGGCATTCGCTGAGCTGCCGGAGCCCGAGCTCGACTTCTTCATATCAGCCGCGATCTGGATGAACCTCTTTCGAAGCCATCGGTTCATGTGGTCGATGATGGAGAAGATGGTTTGCGTGGCCAGTCGGTGGAGCTCAGTGTTGGCCATGCCGACGCCGATCACAGTGTGGATTTCTTCCTTGATCTCGTTCAAAGCCTTGTTCTGGTCCTGACACAGAACCGTTAGGATAATGTGCGGAAGTAGGAATTGTGCCGTCTTAACGTCCTTCTTAATGGCTGCCTTACAACCAACTAGGACAGCCTCAGACTGCTCGTCAGTAACCTTGCTGATGAGATGGAAGCACCATGACGACAGCCAGTCTGGGTAGGACAGATCCGGTTTGAATATGGGCACGGTGAACTGAGACTTCTCCGCTGAGCGGGAATAGCATGACGTAAGGAACGGTTGCAGCAGCTCTTGCTCAGAGTCTGACAGCTGGTTCCAAACGCTGCCGCCGAGGGTCTTGATTGAGGCCGGTCCTGTGATCTTGTAGGCGCGCAGCACTTCTTGAAGGGAATACTCACAAGCATTGGCGTCGGCAGACTCAGTCGCCGTGAGGAACGCCTGGCTAAGCGTGATCAACAGCTTGCGGACAAAACCAACTTCCCTCAGCGAGATTGCAATGTCCAAATTGTCGCTCAGATCAGAGTGACGCCGGAGTCGACCAGAATCCACAGCGCCAATGAAACCCAGGCAACGGCCTGCCGCTGTCACAACGGCATCGTCATTGTCCTTGGTGCACGCAATGAGGCTTTCAATGAGCCGGCTGACGATGGGGTCGACGAGGTCACTGGCCACGATCAGGCCGTGCAGATGGCGCTGGTTCATTCGGAGGAGTTGCTTTAGCTTCCGAAGAGCAAGAGCCTTGATCTCGGAGCCTTCGGAGGAGAGAGACGGGATGACGAGTGCGAGCACGTCCTTGAAGATGTAATTGGTGGCAAGTCCGGACGCGCGCCTGATGGACTCATTGATCTCAGTCAGCTCAGGCTCGTCTGGGAGGAAATTGAGCTGAGCCAAGTGCACGGTGAGCTCCTTCTTCTTGGTCAGGATGAGGTACTTGTACAGACTGAATGCTTGCGGCACTCCCTGCTCGTACAGGGGCCACAAACTGGCAACGATCTGGGTAAGCATGGTGGCGACGGAGCTGATGTCCATGTTCTTGACGAACTGGCTCCACAGCTGGCCCAGAAGGGGAAGCGACCCTGGAATCTTTGCTGCAGCGGCAGCTCTAAGAGTGCCCACAATCTTGTGCTTTACCGACGACAGTCCTTCGTTGCCCATAAACTTGAAGATCTCGAGCAGTGCCATGAGAAGCTCAATTTTGCTCTGATCGGGGACAAACTTGTTGAGGAGTCGTTGATCGAAGAATCCCAATACGCCGAGGAACTTTGGCAGAATATACGCCGTCAGCTCAGCCTTGGTCTCGACCTTGCCTTTGAAGTCCTCATCATCCCTAGCAAACCACTGGAACGCCGTTATCACCCGCTTCTGGTGCGTGTGGAAGCTCAGTAGCAGCTCTGTGGTGACCTTCTGCCTATGGCTGGGCACCAGTTGCTTCAACTGCAATTTGGTCTCCTTCTCCAGGAATGCCACGGCGGCGCGGTAGCTGGCATTATCCTTGGTGTGGGTTATGAGGTGCGGGTGGATGTACATGAAGTTATCCGCCAGCAGGTGGCGCAACCGACCGTCCATGGCGACGAGCTCCAACGGCGCGGATAATGGCTCCCCGTCCTCGCCCTTCTTCTGCGAGCACAGTAGCACAAGATGGGGCAGCAGGTACTTGACGTTCTGCTTCAGGAATCGGGACATTGTCGACGCCTTGGACACGATGAGCAGGTTTTCAATCGGCTCCTTGTCGCCAGTCTCGATGATCTTGACGGCCAGCTTCTCCATCACCTTGGATCGGTACTTGTTCAGACTCAGCCGGAGCAACTCCTCCGCATGATAGAAAGCGGGCACGTGGCAGCACTTGCTAAAGAGCAGGTCGAGTAGGAGGAAAATGGACCTCTCTTCAAGCCGCTCCACTTTTGAGCTCCCTATTTTGACGAGGACTCGAATGAGGGTTTCCACGAAGGGAACGTGTACGCTGCGCATCGCCCTGTCCGTCATATCCTCTAGGGTTCCCATAAGCAGGTCGCAAACCTCATTCTGCCTCTGCCAGCCGGGTAGATGCGATGCAGAGGTCAGACCCGTGGCAGCCGGAGGTGTCAACAGGTCAGTCACGCCTTCGGAGAATTGAATGAGTGGAGCATCTTCCATTTCCTCCATATACTTGAGCCATAAACTGGCTGTCGTTTCCTTGAATCCAAGGTGGTTTGACATCGGCCCCAGTAGGCATAAGATGTTTTCCTTCACCTCTGGGTCATTGTAGCCAATCAGCTTAAACAGATCGGCGACCTCATCCGACTCCAGCATCGAGTCCTGAGCATCCTTCAGAGGCTTCTTGCCTGAGCAGCGCTGACAGACGACCACAAACTGGTCCCCGCTCTTTTGTAACAGGGTCATTTTGGAGAATAGGCAGACGAGTGTGCCGCTCTTCTTTGCCACCCCCAGAATGAGGCTCTTCTCCCCACTGGATAGAGCATAGGCAATGATCTGCTTTGCCTGAGGGTGGACACCCTGACCCAGACTCTGCATCCACAGCGGCATGTGCTCAACGAGCATCCTCGTCACCTCCAGATTGCCTTCCTCCATGATCTTGGCCAACACCTTTGCCCGCCACTTGCTGGCAACCTCCTTCCCGGGGAGACTGAGTAGCAGCAGTGCGCTCTTGACATGCTCAGCCTCCATGGCCGCCCTCAACTCCACACTGCTCTTGACCATGTTGTGAACGAGGGTTTCTGACGGGACCCTGAGGTCCGCGAGCTTCACCTCTCCGCTCATCCACGGCATGGTCGCCAGCGCCACCGTCATCTGCAGCAGACTCTGCGTGAGCGTCTCCAGCGGCTGGAAGAAGAGCACGTCCGAGGAGATCTTGCAGAAGGTGGCGTAGTCGTCGACATCGGACGGAGACTGGATGAGGTTCTCGAGGAAGACTTGGGTGAACTCCTGGATGACGTCCCGGGAGAGGAAGGAGAGGTGGACGGGTGCGGGGCTGGCGCGTTGGGACAGCGCCACGGACACGGAGCGGGCAATGGTGGTGGTCGCCTGGAGCTCCAGGATGGAGAGGTCCTGAGACGCGATCTTGGAGGTTAAGGATGTGCTGAGTTGGCGCCAGGTGGCGCTGAGGTCGTCCAGTTTCATCAGGGAAGACGGGGTTGGGCTGAAATTGAAAATGAAAAACGTCCCTTCAGTACAGCTCTAAATAAGATATTTGCAAATAATTATGAAGAAAATGATGTCAGATTACTAAAATTGAACTCATTCGTTCTACCGTGAGACTCCCGCATCGAACCTTTGGTTAAAAAAGGAAAATTAACGGGATATGCAAATGTCTCGGGACGCAACAGAGAATAAAACGAAAGTTTGTGTGTCAGACAATCTTTCAGTCGATTCTCCAGAGGCCAAAATTTGCATTTCCATATCTCGTCCATTAAATTACAATTACAGTTTATCGCTCTAGGTTATTAACTTTGATCCCTATGAATATCTTAACGGTCAAGCCAAGGACGCCTAGGCACAGAATCGACTCACACAACGTCAATGTCTGCTTGGTTTGATGTCCGACCAGCCTTACAGTCCCCGGCGATGGAAAACTCTCGCACGGCGACCAAGATTATAATCGGAGGTTACAAATGACGCAGGAGCTCGGCGGTAGAGATCGTATTCGCCTTTTTAATCATCACATTCAAGGTTATACAATCAGATTTAATGTTGAAATTTAACTTACATGGAGCTCCGACGGTTTGCCCGTTTCCCTTCTGGCTTACTGACCCCGGCCTTGCTGCTTTTGACCACATCCTCACTGGCCTCCGATAAAATGAGAGCTGTGAAGCATCCGACGGCGACGTCCAAAGGGACGAATTCCATGAGGAAGTTAAAGTCGAGTCCGCCGACAACTTGCTCTTCAATGGAGAGCTTCAGACAATCCAGCAGGGTTGAATGGAGTTCGTCTGAAAGGGAAAAGTAGAACAATGTCATTAGTAAGCCAAAAAATAAGCTAAATTCTGCGTACCTCCTATTGGTTTGTAAGGCTCCTTTCTCTCCTTCGCCTCGTTCCAGTAGTGCACGACCTCCCCACAGAAGATCCTCTTGTCCACATTCCCAAAGGCCATCGGCCTCAGACTGATGAGCACCTCCCGGATGCAGTTGGCAAGACCGTTGGCGAGGTACACGGACGAGCCATCATCTTGATCCTCCTCTTGCAACCACGTCGCCGTGGCGAAAAGCATCTCGAAGAAACGCATCAGGGACGCCGATTTGGGTTGGATGCCCTTTTTGATGAGCGCGGAGGCCAAATCCAGAGCGGACAGCTTCACCTCCATGCCGCCGGATTCAATGATGTCCAGGACAGTGGACCAGAGGCTGGGCATGAGCGGGGCGCAGTAGAGGCGCATCCAGAACACGTGGCTTGAGAGCAGGGCGAGTATCCGGCACTGGAATCGCTCCAAATCCTCCGCAGACTGGAATTCCACGACCAGGTCCTGGTCATGATCCTGGACCGGGAACGGCCTGAGCTGCACCTTGCCCTCGTACTCGTCCTGACTGCACAGCCGCTCCGCCTCTGTGAGTGCGTGTACGATTCCCTCGATGGCGTCCCTGAAGAGCGGAGGTTGCGCCTGCACCGCATTCAGCAGCTCGCCCTCGATGCTCATGCACAGCCCTGGGATGGTGTCATTATTCTCGGCGATGTGTTTGGCGTAGAAGTAGAAGATTCTCCTCTGCAGCCAGGGCAGGAATTGGTCGTTTGCGTCCTCTGCATTGTGGCTGCTGCTGTTGTTGTTTCCCGTCTTGACGATCTGCCTGCAGAGGCTGTGCAGCTTGGGCAGGAGCGTCGACAGGGCAGAAGCGTCGACCGACCGAGGTGTGGACAGAAGCTGGCGCAGGACAGACTGCGCAGACTGGGGAGAAGACGACATCACGAGAGCTAGATGAGATTCGGCTCCATGACGAGGTTGGTGGACGTGTAGGAGGAGGAGGAGGAGGACACTGGGGTCATGACGAGCGGTGTTCCCCCGTTGTGCTGCTTGTGCAGCGTGTCCGTTCCCGTTTCGCAACGTTTTTCCGACTGAGCGTTTTTTTCCTCTTCTTTTGCCGCGAGATCAGCTGGGAAGGAACTCAGCCAAGGGACGACAGATTCAAGAAAAAGACTTGAATAGAAATGCGATCTACAAATAGATTTACTTAATAAAAATAGAAATTACAGCAATTTATACTTATAGTATTAGGCCAGCCGCATGAAAAATTATTCGTGAAAACTGTATCTCATGCAAGTACATTTATCTTTTTAAATTGGTTTAGAGTGCAAAATAGCTTTCCTGCGTCCCTGATTAGAGTTGGAGGTAGAGTGAGAGATCATTTAACATGTATAATATAAAACATTTTATTTATATAAATTGTACAATATCAAAACAAATCATTTTAGGCCAATTAGGTCGTGTTAAAAGAGGATTTTGAAACATGAGATTGCCTCATGATTGCCATTTCCTTTCGCCTTTCTTTTCGTTCGTTCCCGACTCGTCCTTGTTTTCCCTCCTCCCACGAGCGCTCCAAATTCCACCGATCTCAACGGAATCAAAAGTAGCGAATTCCACTTCGATGGTTCTGTTATTCATTTTCAAACTCTTCTGGCAAACTTTCCAGTGACGGGATAAAGGCAAAGTTCCTAATTTCGGCTTCTCCCTCCATTCCCTCATCATGTCTTCCGACAACGTTCTGAACCTTCCTTACCATGAGCTGATTGAGCTTCTCAACGTGATCACGCCCGAGCTGAAGCTGACCAAGGCGGACCTCATGCACCCGGAGGCGGCAAAGATGGAGGCATTCTACTACAAGATGATGCTCGAGTTCGGGGCGGCAGACCAGGCAAGCACGATTAACGAACCAAGATCACCCCAAAATGATAGCAAACCCTTTTTATTTCCTTTCTAGTTCCACCTGTCTCGGATGGAGAACTTGAGCATGCTCGACTCGTCCCATCAGTCGCTCCGGCTGCTCGCCGCGCTCAGGCAAGTCAAGCCAGAAAGGCTAGCACACCAGTGCATTGGGCAGGTTTTGTAAAGAGTTTCATTTGTTGCAGAAAGTTCTTCAGGGAGATCAACCATCCCGAGACCATCGGACTCCAGGACCTCTACAACCCAGACCCCAAGAGGACCAAGCGATTCCTTAGGTAAGAAACGACTTGTTCCTTAAGTTATGAAGGGCGTATACGCGTAGCTAACCGTCTTGACTCGTTTTAGCTCCATGATCAACGCCTGGAAGTTCTGCAACTCTCACACGAACCTTGTGATCGACTACCGAGAGGGCGTGGACGGCATCTGCAAGGAGATGAGCCAGCTGGACGGAAAGGTCCGCGCCAAGCAGACCAAGCTGGACAAGCTGAGGTCGACCAAGGAAAAGGAAGAGAAACAGCAGGTGAGGAATCAAAAGTACTTATTGGGGCCATGGGTTTGAGATGACGCAATCGGGTTTTTTTTTATATTTATTCCGCGTAACGAAAGTTCCGAAGCATGTGAAGTGGTTCCATTAATTCTACTTCGGTATAAAGTGGTATTAGGTTTTATTAAGTACTATAGCAAACACTGTAGTTACAGTGCAGTAATTAGGATTCATCACTTTTAATTATCTTTGGGTTTCATCAGTCACCAAATTTGCCTGTTTTCTAATAATGTTCAAATTTGTTGTTGTATTTCTAGGGTCATTACGAAACTCTAATCAACGAGAAGAACTTGGAGGTTCAAGAGAAGACTGGCGCCATGGAGAACGTGACCGCGGCCAAGGAGGAGGCGAAGGCGGAGCTGGAGCAGATCCGGCAGGCGTTGGAGAGCTCGGAGAAGCAGACCGCGTTGGAGGGCAAGCGGGAGACGACCCTGAGGGAGGTGCTGCACAGCGAGGACGTCATGCAGGGGCTCAAGCAGGCGAAAATCGTCATGAAGTAGGGCAATGTTTAATGTATTTTATAACGGCAAGTTGTAAGACTTTTATTACTTTCAGAGAAGAGAAGGAGGAGAAGATTCGGGAGGAGCACCGGATCAAGGAGAAGTTGAGCAGCATGGAGCAGAACCTCAAGCACTTGGAGAAGCTCGTCAAACAGTTTGAGCCAATGTCGTTGAAGCACAAGAAGGTTTGTACAAATATTGTCAACTTACATATTAACATTTATAGTCGCGTTAAGCAAGTAGAATAAGTAAGTCAGCTTTTATAAAGTCCTTCGACAATGTCTTGTTTTGCTTCCTTGAAAATGCTAATAAAACACAACCTGTTTTGTCTTTCTTTCTTATATATTAATTATATTAATATTGTATATATTAATTCCCACCCTTCTATGTACTCCAGCACCAGGTGAAGCGCAGTGAGCTGCAACAGCAGAAGTGGGACAAGCCGGCTGCCACCGAGGCCGTGGACGAGCTCAGCCTGACCGGGGAGAGCACGCGGAAGAAGATCGCCGAGTTCCGTCAGCAGTGCGCGGTCATGGAAGGGAAGCTCGCTAAAATCATCACGCACAAGAAGGTAAAATTAATTTTATGAAGTTAAAATATTTTTATCAATATAGAGAAAATAGGTTGAATTAACTCTGTTATTTACATTAGATCAAAGATTTTGAAGGTTCTTCTTTCAATCGTTTTTAAAATGGCTAACAATATGTTTTCATTTGGCAAAATAAGCGTAACCTATCACTTCCTATTTTAGTTACACTTAGGTGCTCTAGTTTCACTATGCCAACGAACTCGGCCCCAGTGTAGAATAAATAAATTTCTTGACTGTGTGTATATTTCCAAAAGTTACACCCTGACATATTATGATATTTTTTATCTAGGTGCTAAAAAGACCTTGTTGTATCAAAAGTCACTCTACGTAGCTTGTAGATCTCTTGTTACTCTTATTTTCCTCCAAACTATTCACCTCGTATCAAAGATATACTTCATCCAAAAACTCTCTCGTCTCTTCCAGACCGAGCTGAACCTTCTCAAGTCTGAGCACGTCTCCATGGTGAAGGACCAGAGCGACGAGGAGAAGCAATCGCTGGAGCTGATCCGCAACATCCAGGAGCTGCAAGAGCGCCTCGGCGACCTCGACTCCCAGATGGGCCACGTCAAGGATCTCCTCGACAACGAGGAGGCGAAATTGATCGAGGCTTTCAACGCCAGGATGGAGAAGATCTTTGCGAGGGCCAAGAATATTCGGTTTTAAAAATGTGCGTTTAAAAGATTTTATTGTATGAGCTTGGGTGTTTGGAAGATTTTATTGTATTAATTGATTAAAGAAAGAGTTAAGACAAATTATAGCTGGCGCCAAGTTTCCTTTCCTTCTCGTCTCATTACTGGTAAAGAAAAGAATGTTGTAGAATGATGGAACGAAATGAAACGCAAAGTTAGGCTGAACCATGGGCCATGGCCTGTCCAGAGACGCAACGTTTGAAATTCGCGCGGTTCATGTTTCTTATGACGGCAGATTAAAAGGAAAAATCGGATCGAACTACTTTCTTTGCGGGGAACTTGGCGCACTCGGCCCCTTCCTTTTTCCCTGCCGTCTACTATTTTTGGCTGCAAAAGTGTCCATATTTCCCTCGGACAGACCAGGTTTCGATAGGCCATGGTCATGGGCTGACCAAACTCTGTGTATATAGAGCAAGTTAGGCTGAGTGGCTGACCAAGCGGATCCAGAACGACGAATCCGCATTCATAATTTATTTACTCGCCCGCCCGAAGGGCATACGAGTAAGTAATTTAATCATTAGTAATTATACAGCAGCTTAAGGCTGACAAATGTGATGCCTATTTAATCTATTTTCTTATTTTTCATAACGGTCATTGAAAAAAAGCATTACTTTTTCCGCCTAACATTACTACTAGTTTCCGAAAAACTGCCTGCTTTCATCTTTACTGAACAAAAGATTGACGCGGGGCAAGGGATTGCTAGATACTTATTCCCCAGTACAGCACCTAGGTCCTTGGGTTATTTCCAGTATTAGGTCACTAAGCAATAGGACTTTTGCCGAAATTGACGGATGTGTAACGATTCCCAAAATATCTAGGCCTACAAAGACGGAGAAAGAAGCGTTTACTAAATTGAAGACCCGTCCAGGGCTAAAGAAAGCCAACAACCCAACTTGAATATATTGGCGCGGGGAGACCCATCACACCCGGCCAGGGCTAATTAAAGCTAACAACCAAACTTGATATATCGCACAATC
>LR141237.1:0-13214 GCA_900659605.1 Tisbe holothuriae | reverse complement strand
GGCCAGGCCGGGCATTGCGGAATGTTAAGTGGAACTCGGGCGATTATTAATGAACCCGCAAGGGTAGTACCATGAGAAGAGGACAAACGGAAGATGGAATTGAGTAGCAATACTGTAACCATCGGTGTGTATGTAACCAAACTATCATGATAATAAACGCATTTCCACAGTAAAAAAAAAGTTATTATGATGTTTTCACTGGACACAGTACCACCAACTTTTGCTCATAACTACGGACCTTTACTGCAGGCCGCGCGGGTGGAAAAGGCTTTATTCGTGTTTACATACGCAACACTTACGTTTGCACGGACATTACATGTAGGAGCAGAAACGCACATCCATACGAGGCAGACAAACCTGTCAGGGACAACATTATCTTTCCATGAATGCAGCATACAGGATGCACGGCTTCCTCCATTACCTCCCGCCGTGAACCTATTAGTAAGATTGGTTCATGGCTCTATCCTGCGGATCGTCTTAGTAAATGGGTCGGTCCTCTCAAGCACAATTACAGTAGTACTACGTGAAGACTAACTTAAGTACGGAATGCCGCGGTAAGGACTTTTCAGCTAAATTTATTAATTCTGATGTCATCCCAGTGAAAGTGGGACAGGAATTCCGTAGTTTAAAAAAACGTCGTTTGGCGGGAGGTCTCAGACAGTGAACTCATGCAATGACAATGCTTGTTACAACTACTGCATGTTAAACTAAAGTCATAAATTGTCAAATGCAATTAAGAAATAATATTTTCTTTACCAACAGTATTTGTTCCAACCCATAGCATTATATAGGCCAACCAAAAAGAATGGTTCCTACTTGCGTGAGCTCCTGTTACAGAAACTTTTGTTCAAACGCGTACTTTTCTCAAAATTTGAAGAATGAAAGAATTTCAATTACCTTGCTTATATGCATGCATGAGACTTCTAAAAAAATAATGACTATTTTTCCTCATGAATGTAAGCACATGTTTACTTAGTCAACGTTGTTTACACGACAGTTTGATATTTTCAGAGAGTGTCAAATATTTTGACGTGCAACACATTCTGTCAAGTATTAATTAACATTCATTCTAATTCCATGTATACATTCCATTGACCGTAGCTTACTTTGTTATTTCAATGCCACCTTACATATATTTTTTCCTCCACACTTACCAGATCTGGGGGAAGGAACAAGGGGCCGTGCTTGCAAATTATTTAACAATGAATTCAGCCATTCTTGGTTTTGCTCACAATCATACAAAAAATGACAATACAAACAAGTGGCAATCAGTAGCAATGTTATGAAAATGAAAGAAAATGACCTATTTATGTTAATATAGTTTTGATTGCATGTTTAAAAATTAATTAAATACTTGGGATTTTTTCTAAATAACACAATTATGAAGGCAGGTGGCCATTGGCACTCCGCCATTCTTTCAATTTCAGTCACTCAAATGAGGTGTTAATGCACTGACCTAAACTATTGACTTAGGAATGGACGCAATGCCCACCCTTGCAGAAAAGTTATGCGCCAACTTGAGAAGCTTCTGCAATAGAACCGGACTCCATGGTTATGAATACATTGTCAACAGTCGGAATCTGCCCGAGGCAGTCTTTTGGATGCTCAGCTGCCTGGCAGCCTTATGTTGGGCCATTCTTATATGTGTTGATGCCTTCACATTCTGGAGTCAGAATCCAGTGCTGAAACTGTAATTTACCACTTAGATATAGTCCTACAGTATCATCTCATAATGTCCTTTTCCAGGGTGCAGAACTACCAATACCCTCCTGAGCATGTTCCCTTTCCTGGCATTACTTTATGTGCAAACACAAGCTATGATGAGTTTCAGTATTTGGCGTTGGCATTGAATAAAGTAAGAAAGTGTGTACCAAACAGACACATAAATAAAAGCAATTGCATTCTAGCTCAAATTTCGATGCCTTGGTAGAATGAATCACACATCAAGTCCTCTTGAAGAGTGCTCTAATGGAGAATTTCAGGCCATACAAAAAAGCAAGTTCTTTGAGAGGTAAATGCGCTTTATGATCAGTACGTAGAATGATTATTTAAAGTTATTTTTCCACAGTTTTCTATCATCACTTCCAAAATTGTTTGAGAATTCTGCTGATTACATTCGTAAGTGCCCCCTGCCGTGTTAGGACTATTTTTCTAATTATTGTTTTATAGGAGGAGACCTCTTTTTAGCAATGTATGCGGCATTTAGAGGTAAGTTTCTCTTTTCTGATTAAATCAATAACTTTTATATTCATTTAAGTACAAAACATCCGGGAAAATGCCTGTGTCCCACACAAATCTTTTCAAAAAAATCATATTGAATAAATTCAGTTTAATTTAGAGTACCGTAGTTTAATTAACTCTCTAGTGCCTGGATTCACCGGTCTTGACGAATCAATCAAGGAAATGCTGATGCAAGAAATGATGAGTAAAGTTCAATATGATACTTTTCCCCAGAGGTCACACCAAATACCTCTGGATGAGTATAAGGTATGTGTAGCCATGGAGAGCTTTACCCCAAGCTAAAGTTATATGTATATTTCTTCACTAACATTATCAAAGACAGCAGTAGCAACGTAGAAAAAATGATGAACACTTTGGGTACATAAAATGGCCATTTTATTTAATATGCCGACTCATTTTAAGGGTTAGCATGATAGCTAAATACAAGTTTCATACACCATTGTTATTACTACAGCACATGGTCTACTTACTGGGCGATGTTGTCCGCCATTTCATTGATTTAGTTCCTGAGTCTGGAAAGGAGAGCCCCAATGACACAGACAGTCTTATCCCTGCAATTGCATTTACTTTTCCACTAGTTGAGAAGGATATTGAGACTGAGCAATATAATCAGTTAAGGTAGGATGCGCTTTATGGCAACTAAATATTCATGCATGGCACTTGTTTATGAAAAGTTCTTATGCCAGGGAGCGCCACTTTTAATTGGACATTTGTGAAGTAATATTTCCCTCAAACACGGTGCCCTGTACTTGAAAGAATTGTGCAAAATACTGGCAAGCAAACAAGTCTAATATTAACTTTTCATTATAGCCATTATGCATTGGACGCAATCAATCAGTACCTAAATAAGATGGGGCATTACTTGAATGGTAAAATTCTCAGTGTATTATAATTAGTTCAAATAATTATAAAATACACTCTTTATGTAGACTTTGACTACAATCATCAAGTAGAACTGGACTGGGATCAGTTAACAGTTAGCAGCTATTGTTACACAAACCTGCCTGAGTGCAGCATTCATCAAAAGCTGCTAAGAGTTGTGAAGAAAATGTACTTTGTGTACAATGCAAATGAGCTTGGATTAGGAACCCTAATGAAGACATATCTTTACCCAATGCTTAAACAGGTGTCCCAATATATATTCATTATTTAAACCTTTGACAAGTTAAGTACAATGGCAAAAGCAATCTTTTTTTGCGCCCCCTTAACTGGTAGATGGCGCTGCAGGTCATAAGATCCAGTAAATGGCTTTCATTACTAGGATCTTACAACCTACAGCGCCATCTAGCGGTAAGGGGGGTGCAAAACAAAGAGATTACAGTTCTCATTACAAGTAAATGCGTTGCAAACGGTGTCCATGTCGAAACTCCAAGCTGGGTACTTTTTCCTTCCAGTCTGCTTGATCAGCAGACCAAGGGTCCATAGCAAAGAATTAATTTAGCAAAAGGAAGTAATTGAAACAAAAGTGACCAAATTCCTTTGCACTTTGCTTGTTACGGTACATGTACTTAGGACAAACAGATTGTATGTATACAACTATTAAAGTAGCAACTATAGTACTAGAGAAAGGGTGTAATTTGACTTTTCCTTAGTTATAGTTTTATATTTTATATTCATATTCTACCCCAGGACGGTTCTCTGCGCGCTAATCAGGAACCTGCATTCACTGGTAACAGATTTACACTTGATGCAACCAATAAAAACTCAATTATTAATGGAATTCATATGCTGGCTGGTGATGTGAATGGTAAGAGTAGTTTACATGAAGAACTGCTTTTGCAAAGATACACCTAAATCATGAAAAAAATGTTTCAGATCAACATCCAATTCACATCATCAGACATTTTACTGAATTAAGAGAAGAAAATCATATTTTCAATACAAGTTTTGATACTCTGCTAAATGACATAAAATTGCACCCAGGAAAAACTGAAGAGCTGGAAGAAATGATTGGAATACTGAGACACTCAATAGTAATTGGCAACATCCACCAGGCAGATTTGGGGAAAATAATCAACCAGAAAGTTTTTGAAGAAAATGCATTCAGAGCGTATGCCACAGAAGAAAGGTATCCATTGGCAGCAGATTGCATTATTTGTATTATTTATGATTTTTACCATTACATTACAAAGCGCTGGCGCCCCTCCATACTTACCATTGTATGATAAAAAACATTACCTGAACATGTTGGCCAATGATGTTATTGTGAGCCCAGTAATCAACAATCTTATTGCCAATGCAGAGCTTGGCAAAGCTTTAGACAATATGATAGCTAGTATGTTTTTGCCAACACCAAAACACCTCTTAAAACCATTTCAAATTGGGAAGGTATTTATCACTATGGCATAGTTCCTTAAATCACTGTCATTCAAATAAAACTTTTAGGACACATCTCAACTGGAGCTTGTAAGTTATTGTTCCATGCCTGATTGCTTGAACAATATCTTTCACTCACCAACAGCCAGAGGAATGTGCAGTGCACTAAACACAATTCCTTATTTTAAACTTAAGAAAGAGTTGTCCATGGACAAATATATTAAGACACACTTTAAACTCAAAGAACAGGTAAATAATCCATCATATATATGTTGTATATTTATATATAACTGCCAAGCAGGACAATACCCAACAAATATATTAAGGCACATTTTAAACTCAAAGAACAAGTAAATAATCTATCATATGTGTGTTGTTACTGTTGTATATTATTATATATCTGCCAAGCAGGACAATACCCAACCATTGATCCACTTATCAAGCCTCAGACACATCACCATGGTGCTTGACCTCCACATTAATGACAGAACTGTTCCAAGCACTGGCAGTCTTCAAGTTGCCATTACAGATGTGGAAAGCTATCTCACAAACTACTTCTTCATTCTGCAACCTGGACTCCATGCCACCATCAAGATTGCTCCTTTGATCCAAACCAAGGCTTCTAACCTCAACACTCTCTCAATTCATGATAGAGAATGTCTCCTTACAGATGAAAATCCAATTTCTGATAGTATATTTACGTTTTACAATCAAGAAGCCTGTGAATATGAGTGCATTGTCAAGCATATGCTCAACTCTAACTATTCTTGCATGCCATGGGATTTCCCAAGCCAAAGTGATGAAACTGCTATTTGTTCGGGAGAAGAGTCCAAATGGGTTAAGCATGCATTTCAAAACATTGATAGGGCTGGAACATGCCCAGAGTGTTTACAAAACTGTCATAAGAATATGTATGAAGTTAACATTGATACTTTGACTACCAATGCTGAGAAGCTCTGCTTGAACAAGTATATATTTGGTAATATGACCAGGGAAGAACAATTATACACATTTAAAAATTCCCATTCTGTTGAACTGGGCTACATGCAAGGTACTGCAACCCCCCTAAAGCACTGTACTGCCAAGCTGCAACAAGAAGCAGTGGTCCTGGACTTACACGTGTCTGTATCAAACATCATCCAAGTTAATGTTCAAAAATCTTCTAGCTTCCTGGATCAACTGGGTGTCATTGGTAATTCATCCAGAAAGCAATTTTTACTGCAGTCTCCTTAAAAATCCTTTTTTCTTGTAGGAGGGAATCTTGGACTCTTTATTGGCTGCTCCATGTTTGTCTCCTTAGAAATATTACAGTTAGTCATCTTTATATTGACCCCTTCCATCATATCTTATGGAACATCTAATGTTTGGGAAGAAGGACAAAGTCTTTATGTCTACATATTCTATCTATACTGTGAGTCATCAACAATTCATGGCACCTCATTTATCCACTCGACTAGCCATATCCTGGGAAAAATCTTCTGGGGCATTTTGGTGTCAGTTGCAATTTGTATTGCCACATTTTTTGCAACTGAATCAGTTGTTCACTTTCATGAGAATCCTTTTGTAAATTTGAGAAACCTGGAAGGAGAAGATATGGCCAAGATACAGTTTCCAACTGTGACCATATGTCCAGTGCAGTTTTCAGACAGGTGGAACTTCCAAAGGATTCTACTCAATCATGTGGCAATGTTTGATGACACTTCAAATGGCACTTTAGATGAGGCAGTTTACAACACATTTGAAGGATTCTTCCAGAAGTTGGCAGGGCATGAATGGCTTTCCAATGAATACCTGGAGCAACTTGCTGCTAAAGACCAAGCCCCGCCAATTCTGCAAAATCAACTAGCCAGTTTTGATATCAGAAGCACTCCAACTATGAAGTTTTGGGTGTCCCAGCTCATGGCAGGCAGGTTAACTGATTTATCAGTGAAAAAGAAGACTGAAACTGTAGATGACATTCAGACTCTTTATGTGGAATTCAGAAACATAGATACCATATATGCAGTTATTCTAAATGACACTATAGACAAAGAGGATATTCTTAATTTTTATACAATTACTGGGGGCATTAATTCAGGTAATAATGGATATTTCATGTGAGAAATCAAATATATTATGCTTATAATGCATTGTAGAGTGCAAAAGTTTTCATGTTGGCAAGATTAGTCAAAATAGTTCACACTCCATCCTACAATGCCATCATGGAATGTTTGGTTCAAGACTGGTGTTAGCAGTAAAACAAGGTTCATTAGAAGTCATTAGTAGACCAATATTCACTCCAGGTATTTTTTCCTTTGTTAAATATTGTACAAGTAGATAATGTTTCATATAATATCAGTTTGTACCAACAATGGCTTTTTCCATTTTAACTGGTGCATCAAATTTTTCCCTGCCAATAAGAGACTTGTTGGTGATGACGTTCCTTGTGAGGTTTGGCCTGAAAATTCTGAATCTAACTTTCTCCTTGATGACAAACTATGGGAGGAAACAGAGGTTAATCGCAATATTCAAGATGGAGAATTTCTCACATTGTGTAAGATGAAATTTAATGCAAAAAGTGGTCATATGTAACCAGCAATTACAGGTGAACTTGGAAAGCTGGGTTTATTTTGCAATATGACACATGAATTAATTATCAATGGCACATATCGATTTTGCCGTGAAAGAGCAGGTAATGACGCAGAATGTATGTATCATCAAATGAAGCTAAATATATCTACATTTAGAGTTCATTGTGCATTCTGATCTAACTGTAACAAGGGGCTACAATTGTGCCAAATGTTCTGAAAAGCAAAAGCTCCTTCATTCAATGTCAATGTTGTATACAACAAAACTTATTGGCTTGGGAAGCTTATTACAAAATTTTGTGCCAACTACTTTGGCATCCACATTTCAACCAAACTTTCCTTATGGAGAAAACAGGCTGATATTGGAACAAAAACCAATTGATAACATTAAACTTTATGAGTTTTACTCAGAAATTGCTGATAATATGGTGGGTGCATCAAATAATATCCCTATAATTGAAATTCCCCTATTAATGGAACCATTGGACAATTTTTTGGGTGAAAGTACCAAAACAAAGAGAGAGGAGGCTGCTCGCAGAGCAAATTATGTGCACTGGATGGATTTTCAAAATTTTGTATTGAATGGAACAAAGGTATCAAGGGAAATGATAATAAATTCTGTGCACATATATACTTTGTTACTTTATGGTTCCAGGGTACCTATAATTTTCTGGAACCAGAAGGTGTTAGCATAGTTGAAATGATGCAGGGCCGCATGGGAATGTTCAACTATCTTGTTGGAGTCCTTCATGATGGGCTGAGTGAATTTGTTTACAATAATGCTACTATCAGCTTACCTCTGACAAAGGACCTTGGTCTTGATATGATCAGTTATAACATGGAAACAAACCTTCATGGAAGTAGGTTGTCTAAACATCTGAAGTTTGTTAGCAAGGTGATGAGGTTCTCCAGAGTTATGCTTAATGTTATACCAGGAGATGAGCTGAAAGAGGAAATTGCTGATGTTGAGATTTCCCTACCAAAAGATAATGGCAAACAATACTATCAAATGGAAAACTTTAGACATGGTGAAAGTGAAGCAGAAGCTGAAGAGTATCTCTGGAACAGACTTGAGGCTATACTGAGATGTTCTAGTGGATCATCAGGAGACTGCACATCAATGTTCCATCATGTGCTGACTGACAGAGGCATATGCAGTGCGTTCAACTCTGTAGCAAAGGAGCAGCAATATGTAGATGGGACAAATCAATATCTTGTTATGTTTGGGCAGTTCTTTAATCCTTCAAGTCTTTCCAGGGCAATGAATATAATGTCAGAAAAGTCATCAAAGCTGAAGATTGACCTCCTCCTTGACATCCATATTTCAGAAATATCAGAATCTGAAAGCGGGTCATTCCTTGTTGCTTTCAACATGTTTCACAATGCATTCCACACAATATCACCTTTGGAGATCCAACCCGGTTTTAAAGCCACAATTGGTCTAGGTTTGACAAAGTTCAACATTAGCAAAGCAGTGTCATCAATCAGCAAATCTGACCGAGCTTGTCAAATGTCTAATGAAGTGCAAGGAACCCTTTTCAGAAACTATTCTCAAAAGGGATGCCAGTTTGAATGTAGATTAAACAAAGCTATAGAAGAACATCATTGCATTCCATGGGATTACATCCATCATGATTCACAATATGATTACCCAATCTGCACTAGAAATCTGGTGACCAAGTTTCAGAGAGTAATGTTGGATAGCTCAATCAATTGTGATTGCTTGGAAGATTGTGAGGGAATATTGTTTGATGTGAGCATGGATACTGTCATTGTAGATGCAAGTGTTGAGTGTGAATCTGGAGAGATCCTAAAAATGGCTAATTCAAGGTACTAAACCAAATATTTACGGTCAGTGCTTTTACTAATCCCTTGTCTTAACTATTTAGAATTAGTCATACAACGGATGAATTTTACTGGAAATATATTCACATGAGCAGGTGGTATGTTTCAATGTATGGACAAGTTGCTTTTGATGCACATGCTAGGTACCAAATATTCAAAATAAACACCCTTGCCACTCTCTGAATAATTTTGATTTCCTATACTGTAGATGTCTCCATAAGGTTACAAATGACTTTGTCTATTTATCCATTGGAGTAAGCTCCTCCAATGTTCCAGTAATGACCATGGACCTCAAATACACTGAAGTTGACCAAACAGGAATTATTGGTGTGACTGTCTTGAATATGAACACAAGCATTTAGCGATAATGTTAAATTTATTTCAGGAGGAACTTTGTCGCTTTGGACTGGTTTCAGCTTAATTTCGTCTGTTGAGTTGGGCTATTGGATATTCATTTTAGTCACAGAGAGATTTGTGTATAAGAAGAAATCAAATATAAAAATCCATATACATTTGTAGAATAAGCAGACCAATATATTGGTTTAAACTAGGTCTGGAGTGCAAAACAGACTTTGTAATAGTGCAATATGTATATCTAAATTAATTTGGAATTGTAAAACCTTGTAAATTTTGTAAATTTGAAAGTGATAAGTGAAAAATTGAGCTAATTCCTTCTTCATAAATGTAGCTTTTGTATTAAATGTTTGATGACTGAATAAAACAGGTCAGGTTCAGAGAGAAATCATGTAGATGCGATAACACATATTTTGGGGAGATTATTATTGTTAAGTCACAAAGGATTGGAGATATTTTTAGAGAACTTTTGACATACATTGGGCTTTTCTATTCAATTTTACAAGTGTTTAAAAATTATCAAAATGCAACAATATTAAGTTATTCATATTTTTTGTTGTTAAAAAGAGACTACAAATACACATGGGTGAAAGCATCACCATGCTGGAGAGTATGAATTGAGAAAAGCAATCACGTATGTATAACCGCCAGCCCCAAGCAATGGGGTGGACGGTAATGCAAAGAGAGGAGTGCCTGGCAAAGAGCAGCAGGTGCTATAATATATGCTGCTGCTCAGGCAAAAAGGAGGAGGAATCAGTCAAGCAGAACTCCATTTTATCATTATGACATAAAAAGAGATTGCAAAAATATAGCAG
This sequence comes from Tisbe holothuriae, assembly GCA_900659605.1. Lineage (NCBI taxonomy): Eukaryota > Metazoa > Arthropoda > Copepoda > Harpacticoida > Tisbidae > Tisbe > Tisbe holothuriae. The sequence goes on along the minus strand of LR141237.1, from coordinate 3,076 downwards.
TTACCCTACAGGCTAGAGTCTAGGTCTACATAAGATTATCCTAGCATTGTTGGCAGGATGCACATAGTCTCCGTGGTCAACCCTGGCCAACTAGCCTGGTGCTCAGCCTAGGACAAGAGCCAATGATGGCCTTTGCATATGACACACCTCCATCTCAGTGATTGTGTGATTGTGAAGATCTAGGGTGTCAAACGGGCTGTGCAAAGAATGAAGAATGCATAGCTAAATAACAGTGGAAAATATGTATAAAATACGTATACAGGGTGGCTGATTAAATTCGAGACAAGGTTACATCAACTTCAAATTGTAAGTTCTCCAAGATGGCTTAACCAAAATGAAAATAAAACCTCTTGTATTCCCTATCATTCTACTTATACAGTATAAAGAATTACCATTTTTGGACTACTGTGCTTGTGACAGTGGCATCAAACACAAATATAACTCAATAATACTGGAGAGTGTTTTGACACTCAAGTAAAGAGTGACAATATGTATCATGATTTTTGAGAAAGGAAGCTCAGGCTAATAGCTGTGTTTTACCTTGAAGTTATGATATTAGTTGTTTTTGACATATATTAGGAGTTTGAGGACAATAAAGTACTTTTAAGGGCATGGGGAGGGGTATCAGTTTACTACATAGGGACAAATTCAAACTTTGCCTGCCTGGCTCCTTCAGCCATTTATGGCATATATGTAATATAACTCTTTGGATTGAAATTTCCTTTTAACAACAATGTGCTGGATATTAAACCTTGGTCCTTGCCACTTTTCAGGTTACTTAGAGCCTTTTGTAAAGAAATATCAGAAAATTTACTGCAGAAAAAGTGGCAAGCCAGAGCCATACTGACCCAAATCATATATGGACCCACTGTAACTTTCACAATGGTCCAAATCATGTAATATTTGGTCAGAATTAATCTGAATAATAGACAATATGTTCAGAAAAATAGTTTTGAGGTTGTTCTGTCCTTTTTAGGAGTAATTTGCATTTTTCGATGTTACGATTTAATCAGCCACCCTGTATATTCTTTAAGAAAAAAGGGACTAAATGGCTCATGTTTTGTGACTATTACCTTATCTTCATTTCTGCCCTTGTTCAAATATTCAAGTTCTGCTTATAACCACCAGAGAGCGCCACAAAAATGTTTACCAGTGTCATGACTAAAAAACGGAAGTGTGTGCGTAAAGATTGGCATGATTTTATTCAAAGGTATTTGCCAAAAAACTGATAGTAAATATTTTTCTAGATTTTGTCAACCTTACAGGGCAAGCGCCTTTGCATATATGTGATATTATGAAGTTGCATTAATGTTTGTTATGACGCTGGTCAACATTTTTTTTGGCGCCATCTGTGCCAACATTTGGGCTGAGTACAAATTAAGAGCGGGAAAATATGAAGTATGGGTAATATCTGATAACTTTTTCGCCAGTTTTTTTTTTAAATAAAAATGCTTAACCACCAAGCGGTAGCTGACTGAGCGCAAAGCCGGAAAGTTGAAAACCATCAAAATAGGACAAGATAGTAGGGAGGCCCCATGAACCTACTATACAAGAGAGGATGAGCACGTCAACAGGTGACTCTTTTGCCATGGGCAGATGCGAGGGCGCGGGAAGAACCACTTCCCCACAGCTGACGAGGGCGCGGGAAGAACCGTCGGAAGGAAGAAGCTTCTTCCGTCGGAACCCCCCACAGACAATTTGTCAGCTTGAAACCTCGCTTAATAAACGGGTGATCTTTCGTCTCCTTCTTTATATAATAGCTCTATGAGAATACCCATCTGGGCAGCTATCTTTCAAAACTACATTCAAGGAATATGTTTTGGTAATTTTTCTGAACAAGCAAATGACTTCCAGGGGCAGGCCTTGTTTGAAAATAATTTAATTGCTTCTAAACACTAAAACATACAAAAAAGGACAACGAGGAAATTAATGGCGAACTGAAGAAAAGTAAATATAAATGAAACTAAAAAAGGAGTAATTGACTAAACATATATCATATCAGTGCAGGGAAAGGTTACGTACACTAATTTCATGAAACATAAGGGTCTAGTGACGTTGTAATTGTATTAACCTATAACAAAAAGTCCTATTTTATATGCAAGGAGTTTCTAAAGACATTCAATAAATGTGGTACTTTTACATGCGTGTATTTTAGAGGTTAAGTAAACCTTAGAAAGCATTTAGGGTTAAATCTATGTAAAAACTTGCTTATTAAATCACACAAAAATATCTAAAATGACTTTCTAATATATCGTTAAAATGAAATGTTCTCTAATATTTGTGCGGCGAGACTGTCTGTGGAAAGTTTGGCCGCGCCTCACAATAAAATATGTTGGAAGGAAAGAAAATGATTTAAGAATTTAAACTTAAAAAGAACAACTTTAATTTAGGACGGAAGCCCAAGAAAAATTCAATAAAACCCTTAAGAAAACAAAATATGTAACAGAATAGGCATAAAAGTACATAAAAATTATCAATACTTTTTTACACTGAAGAGGAAAAAAACTTAAAAAAGGGGATATAAAAAGCAGAGATCGCAGTGAGTCCCTGGGTACTGTATTGATCTGTTAAAAAGATCCGTCAGAGGCTTTGTAATGAATGTAATGCTCATCAAGCTGTTGAAAATTGTTTTTAACAGATTTAGGTAATTGACTAATTGATTAGCATATATGCTAAATTTAATACTGCATATAAAGCAACATCCAAATAACTTTGTTGAACACACATTTTTAATTAGCATAACGTTATGATCATAGCATGCAAGTATAAGCTTATTTTTACGAAATGTAATTCCAGAAATTTAAGCAACAGATGATCCGCAAAAAGCATGATATGTATGATAAAATATATGTCTTGGGAAACGCCTCGTTGTTATATATTCTATTATTTTCATGCTAAGAGCTATGGAATCTAGTATCTACCAAGAAACATAGTTCAAGAAAATTCAAAAAGAAAGATCAGAGGAAGACAAAAATGTAGAAACCACGGCATGTTAAATGCAGTTATGCTTGCACCGTTATTTCTAAAAAAAAATGGAATGCAGTCAATGCTGAATAAAAAGCAACAAAATTCAACT
>LR141236.1:0-10909 GCA_900659605.1 Tisbe holothuriae | reverse complement strand
ATCATTAACACTTAAGTACTCGATCTACAGTCAAATAAATAGTCACATACAAATTCCTAAGAAAATCTTGATTGGGGTGGAACTTTAAAGTTTATACCTTTAGAAAACACTGCAGTAATGTTGAGACTTTATATATTCATTGAGACATAGAATACTCGAATTATGGCTTATAATTCGAAATATTTTACGTTAGCAATTTCTTGCTTGATACAAATTACAACCATTTAAATTACATAATCATTTTAACACATTTCATAATTTTTACCTTTTTCAAGTCTAACTGTACCTGGCAATTAAACCTCAAAGGCAAGGTTTCAAAACCCGGCACATTTCCCAACCCTTTATTTTAATCTCCGCCTCCGTCCAATGAGACGACCGCAAGCCGCATTAAGGTGCAGAAGAACCTTCTCTCATTCGCTCTTCTCCACCAGACGGCAGATGGTCTTTTAAGACATGTTACATTCACCTTTTGTTTTGGAGGAAAAATGAAAATTCCGTTGTGAAGAGATTATCTTTTTCTTTTCTCCTTTGCCGAAATTTGTTTGTTTTCACACACACAATGGATCTGTTTGCCGGTTTATGCTCCCGTTGTATATTATGGCATGAATGTTACGCTTGCTACATATTGCGCAGAATAATGTATCATATCTCTTAAGATTCCAATCTTTTAGCGTAAAATTGAGCCTTTTTAAAGGCAGAACCATAACTTTCTTCAGTCTATTCTCAGAGTTAAGATAATACTATAACTATTTGTCGTCCATTAGGCCGTATATTGCATTTCAATGCATTTCTCCTAGTGCGACAGAGTGCATAATTTAACTTTCTTTGGCTTGAGCGAACGCAGACTACTTCATTACACGTGAGTGAGCGTGAAATCTAATCAAGGTTAGCAGAAGAAGCAAGTTGAAAATTCAGCAGTTCTACACTCGAGGATTTAATCCGAGGAAATGGACTTTAATTGCAAATAAAATAGTACTTTATCACAGTATTAAATGCTGGGCAGAAGGCAAATTTTTAAAGGATGAAAAGGAGTCACCGAAGTATTGAAGGATACATTTTCAGATGTTCCCTTGCATAATAATACTTTTTAATATAATAAGGTACTAGTAAAAAGTACAAAAGACCTACAATAGCAACAGTATCTCCTTATATTCACGTACTTCTACATTGAATGGCAGCCGCATGACCAGAGAAAATTGCTCCCCCTCTGTGAACCTTATTTGTTAATCCGAAAATTGGCCTGTCCATCCCAGAGAGAGATACACACCGACCTACAATATACATTCTATAGAGCTCAATGCATCATGACCCCTTCACATATTTACCCACCAGACAAAGGTATTTCCACCGCCGCGACACAGTTATTGTTTGCAACGTATTTTCATGGGATTACAGTATTATTCTTTTTCGGCATTGCTACTTTGAGGCTTAAAATAATATCGGAAATAGTTTCCGGTCTTAATCGCTGCACGAGACAAATTTCTTGAATTCTTTGATATTATACAACGGTTTAAAACTCTTTAAATCTGAATAAAGCGATGACAGTTTGAATTGATGGAGAGAGAGAGAGAGAGAGAGAGAGAGAGAGAGAAAGAGAGAGATCAATATCAAAAGAAGAAGCAAAATACTCTCGCTTTTATACGATAAAGAGTGCGGTAAAATGACAATAAAATGAAAGGATTGGCTGAATAGAGATTAAAATGCGTAAAATGTAATAAATGCTCCGTTTTTGATATATCTTTCTGAGTATATTAAACCTACTTTTGAGTATTATTTGCATATAAAGCCAAATTAAGACATTCATAACCTTTGTTATATCAATCCAATAATATTTGCATCTGCTCCTCAGAACCCTTCATGACCTCTAATGAGCTTTTGTCGCTTGTTGTTATTCTCCTTCTCGCCCTTTGCGGCACTTTCGCCATTCATGAAAAAATAGGATTTGCTATTTGTAGTCTTATTGTGGTCATCACAACAATAACGGCGACGGTGTTGATAGCATTAATAAGGAAATTGTACCGGATACAATTGACATCTCTATGCATTAAACCGACCTATATACGCGTACTTGTAACTCAATGCATCCAATATTTTCAATCACTGCCGACATCTATTAGCGAGTATAAATGGTCATGTTCTCAATTTGGCAGCATGTACAGTGGACTCTTTCTAGAATATATTATATAACAAGAAGGACAAAATGTCATTATACTTTATACAAATATTCCACTGTACATATCCGTATATTTATTATAAAACCGAGACTACTGTGCACCGTTGCAGATGGTCTGTCGGTGATTTCCATTTCTCTGTGTCATTGAGCTACAACAACTGTGAGTGAATGACTCTAAAACTCTCCTCCGCCTTTGAGAGTCACTCCAAAAATATGTTTTTGTCATCGACACGATGAGTTGTGGAAAAATGGGCTCGAAAAATTGTTGAAAGCTGCACTTTTGACGGTCAATATCAGGCTTAAAACATGTCTTCTTTTTAGCCTGTCTGTTGCTCTGGAAATGTCCCATTTTTATTGTTCTTTACATTTCTTTTTTCCGCTGACACTTGCTCTTTCTCCCGGAAAAGAGAGCAAAAGAAAGGCATCCGATCCCCTTCTTTTCCTTTCTTTCTTTATTCTTTATTCTCTGCTCATAGTCGTAATAATTGTCATGCTCGATAAACACTCGACAATGTAACGGAACATGGAAGGAGGAGAAAGGAGATGACGGCGACAGCAAGGAAAGAGGGTTGCGTGGGATAAATTAGTTCAACAGTGGCCAAGGTTCACTAGTTGGCAGCTTTTTAAAGTAAGGTACTAAAAGTAGTACTTAAACACATTTGGTACAAGCACTTATAGCGGCATCCTTTTAATGCTTACATCACTTTCATTAGCACAATATTTCATCCTCCATCATCATAAACGCCCGTTTCGATGAAAAGTCATATTTCCAAACGATACAATAACGCGACCGTCCGTCGTCGCGTATACCCACTGACATCCCAATATACAAGGGCCGTAATATCAAACGCTGCCACAGTGGTGTCTAATGGGAAATATTAAACCGTTAAGTGTGCTAAACAGTCTCCCTCAGTGGTCTATAATTGCACATTGGGCATGTATAAAACATATTAAATACTAAAAAAACAATCCAGTGTGCGCTATTGAGCTATTTTAGCCTTCGTCCCCCTCTTATGGACTGTAATATAGCATATTGAGCTCCCTTTTTTGTTACAACAACTCAACGTCTCGCTGCAGCAGCTGCCGTCTGAAGTGGGTATGGATAGCAACACCGACGACAATTGTCAATGCCAGCTCCTGCTAATGTTTCGTTTAGATTGGCGTGCGAAGGGAACTTATTTTCGCGGCTTGTTATACGTCAGAGCTGGTATTGTATCAATATATATGACATGCTATGCAACTGGGGAATGTCACACATATTAATAGCTAAATGACATTATTAATTGCATACCTGCATGTCTATAAAGTCAACGATTATGTGTTGCTTCTGCATAACCCACATTCTTTAACCACCAGACATACAATTGTAAAAAAGAAGTCAAGCGACGACCCTCCTCCAGTTCTATTCTTGGGTTCAGGGTTGCCATTTCGTCAGCAAATGACGTCAACTTGCTCATGATGTAGAGCTATAATATTGGTCAAAGTGGCAACCCTATTCTCAGCCATTCTTCTTCTTCACACATGTAAAACGAGGTTCTCTCTCTCTTCTTTGTGACTTTTAGGGCGGGGATTCCACATTAGGTGGATAAAAAGATTCTCTATGGTCACTTTAGAGAAGAAAGGGAAGAAGGGACATGGTTTGGAATTCTCATTGATTCGCTTTCTTGGGGAGGAGGGACAGAACTAAGGAAAGACATTCGTTTTCTATTCAATTTGCAAAAAATGGTTTTGTGGGAATGTTGGTTAAAGAAAACTGTTGTAAGCATTGGCCTAAATATAGAGAAGAAACTGCCTCTGGAACTTTGACCAAAGTAAGTCAATTCGTTGGTTATAGTAGCATATATTCAGCACTTTTCCACTTTTAAACAATGAAAAGCCTTGTGTCATAAGGTCATGCTCCCAACTACACCTTGCAATCAAGAGAGATAGGAGAGCAAAAACTCTCTTGAAACCATGATAGATGAAGAGATGAGACAGAGACAGACAGAGATGGGGTTTATCTCTCCTCTCTCTTTCTTCTCTCTCTCTCTCTCTCTCTCTCTCTCTCTCTCTCTCTGTCTCCCTCTCCTTCTCTCTTACTTTCGCTGACATTGCAGAACCTAAAAAAAGATGAAGGAGCAGCTAAAAAAAGTTTCTCTCTCTTTGACGCAAACTCAAAAAAGTATTTTTATCGATCGTCGCTGGTCGCCGTCGTCGTTTTCGTTTTATACGGGAGCAAAAATGCATAAAATCACCATGAAAATGTAGCATCGTCTCTGCAGAAATTGAGATGTCTAAATGAACGATATTTCCTCAGTTTCTCCACGGCAACCTAGGGTTGCCATTTTGTCATTGTACAGTACATATAACGAGCTCTAATTCAGTTTATAAGCAACTAATATCCGGCATCCCTGTAATAAGGTGGCCGTACAAAAGGGCGCGGGCGCCACGCGACTGACACGCGACCTGCCAGCAATGATTCCGTAAAAAGTAGGCGGAAAATATCTCGCATTAAACGCTACGTATCAAGATCTTCTCACAGCAGCAGAAGCTAATAATGATATTATTATACAGGGAGCAGAGATTGTAGAGGGGTCGAAAAGTGGGCTAATATTAACGATAGGTCCTGAGGTCTCTTGGTCAATGGATGTATCATCTAATGTATAGTGGTACTTGTAGATGATAAAACACCCTGCATAAAACTGCAAGTTGTCCTTCCAACTTTAGAAGGCCTCATCCATTTTGTGTGTTCCCCAGCTCTTCTTTCATTTCGCCATTATATTCCATTGAGAGAGTCTGAAGAAGGCATAAAAACTTTTTGAAGCCTACTCTTGCAGACACAAATCCGCGTCGCAGCTTGAGCTGCTGCTGCTGCTGCTGGGCACACGGATGGTTAAGCAGAAGCAATTCAAAAGGCATATAAGGATGGAGAAGAAGATTTGCAGTTGTAGGTCAATGATGGAGAAGATGGCAGTAGTTCAAAAGGCATATTAAATGATAGCACTGCAGACATGGACGGTTTATATGGGGAATAAGGAAAGTGCAATTGCATTCAGTTAAAGAGCAACAAAACAACAAATTAATGTTGTACAGTTTATTGCCGTCACTTTGTTATATGAGCCATGTTTAGCAGCCATATTCTCTCTTTTTCTGCCAAGTGTAAGAGTCAAGTAAGTCATGCATGAAAATAGCACGATTGGTCACACACTTGATGCAAAGGGAGAAGAATCACTTACAATGGATGCGATAAATACAATGGGGGAGAAGTGTTACAGTTACATAGCAAAGAGGGTTTATACGCGCGCCGGTTTTAACGTATAACCGTTAAGAGGTTTAATGATATTAAGGCAAAAAATTGACGAGCAGAATATTAATATGCTAACATAGAAACATGTACCGACAAAATTATAATATGCAAATGTATAAATGCTCAAGTTTTTGGTGAATAAAAGTATATAAATATGTACACTTTATAACATGCTTAACACGGTTTTTCTCCCATTCCATTACAGACTTATGCCAGCTTCAAGACACGACCTCACTGTACAGAGACCATGTTACAGGTACATATGAAGTTAACTTTGCCACAGGTGAGAATAAGAAACAAAAGCAGTCGAGAACTAATTGCAGGGTTGCCAGCTGTTGAAATATATATATGGCAGCCCTGCAATGCATTATAATGTATTAATAAAGACTGCAGTTTCAAAAATTGTGGCAAGATATGTAGACGACATATTTGAAACAGGGAAAACTGTTTTATATCATGTGACTAAAGTCTTGTTCAAAATATGCTTCCAATTTCCCAATAAATGCCATTTTTATCCCTCTTTTTGACATGTGAGCCCACCCTGAAATTTAGAGACAAAAGAGACTCCTCCGACTTTCGGTTCTTTCCCTTTTTGGGCAATCTTTTTTAATATACATTTTCCAGCCTGACTGATATCACCTAAGAGACGTCGTTTTAAAGGAACCATTTTTGGGAGATTATCTCTTTTTCGGCGGCGTCTTTTTAGGGACTGGATTTCCTTTTAATTATGTCAATATATGTGATAAAATATCGACCTAATTAGCTCGGAAAATGGCAATTTTTGACGATCTTGATTAAAAATGGTTTAATTACAAGATGCGTTGTACTAGGCCATGTCCTTAAAACTGTAATAGTTAGTAATTTTTATTACACTGTTTTCAATTGTAGTATAATCTTTTTCCAACTTCCGTGTCTCTTATTAATGAGGACAGAGAATGAAAATCCTGTAGGAAATTGATCCAGATTAAGCTGTCGAATAAAGGACTTTTATATTTCTTTTGACAAGACTGGACCCCCCGTAGCCAGACCAGCAGAGATACAAGTAGTGGGGGTGACAACGGAGCTAACGAGGGAATAAAAGGCATATTAAACCGTGGCTAAATAGGAGAGTTTATATGCTCTTGAGAACCAAATCTGACCACGAAACATTCACATTGTGGCACATTATAATTGTACTCAAGCATTGCACCAAAAGGTTACATTTGAAACGAGAAATGTATAGCATATATATATTGTATATATTAGTAGTTAAATAGACTTGTATTTAATATAACGTTCATTTTACTCATGTTTAACTGTAGCAATATTATGTTATCATCACCCTGTACTCATTTCATTTCCTTTTTCTTTATTTCCATCCTACTCCACCTCCACTGAGTCCACAGATCTTTCAGGCCACTCTGGCGTCAACCAGCTGGGCGGCGTGTACGTCAATGGCCGGCCGCTGCCCGACTCCACGCGGCAGAAGATTATCGAGTTGGCGCATTCGGGCGCGAGGCCGTGCGATATCTCGAGGATACTACAGGTGTCCAACGGTTGTGTTTCAAAAATACTAGGCCGGTAAGATGAACAATAATAACATTCAAAGGCACTTGCAATGTTAAAATATGTAAAAGGACGCTACAAAATGGATTTAATCACTTTACTGATATTGACAGAAATGCCCGCAGTCGTTCATTTTTATCATGCCTTAAAGGCTGTATTGAGTATAATTTGACAAAACATTAGATATTTCACTTAAAACGTTATCAATTACTCGAGCTATAATAAACTAGTGTACACATATTATTCCAGCTATTACGAGACTGGCACGATCAAACCCCGCGCCATCGGCGGCTCCAAACCCCGCGTGGCCACCCCTGGCGTGGTGAACCGCATCAGCGACTACAAGCGGGAGTGTCCGTCTATATTCGCATGGGAAATCAGAGATCGGCTCCTCTCAGACGGGGCTTGCAACAATGACAACGTTCCAAGTGTAAGTCAATTAAAGCATTAATGGGCTAAGTTTTGCATACGTATATATATTTTGTATTAATAACAATACTTTAATGGTTTACTAAACATTCAAAAATATGTACTCAGAACTGTTACAAAGCCACAAATGATAAGAATTGATCAATATTTCCTTGAAAAATATGTAATCACAGGCAACAAAACAGGTTTGAGTAATCTTTTCTCCGAGCTTTTTAACAATATCCGTTCTCACGACATTTTCTCATCTCATTTCGCGCATCCCTTGTGGAATGTCCAATTATCTCCCGAGATCAGGGTTGCCACTTTATTTAATTGAATAAACTGGCAACCCTGCATTCTTTGGCGAATTCGTCCGCTCTAATCTCCCTTTGAAGTCTGAAAGATTTCCACTTCTGACTGGAGGTGTCAAACACACAAAAATCGCCGGTTTTAATCTGTCTGGTAATTTTCGAATTCTGCGTTTTTCAAGAAAAATTAGAGTAAGAATTACAGTTAAGTTGTATAATAAAATATTGTTATAAAATAGTACGTTGACGTTTGAAACTATATTTTTACTTTCATATTGGTGTTTAGAGGAAGAAAAGAGCAAACTCCAGCTGTAAAACTTATGCCTAAGAGAATAGTACTATCGACGCAGGAGAAGTACTAAATGTTATTTAAAGGTACACCATATACTGACAAACTTTGAAGTTTTGAAGTTTGATCATATCCATGGACCTTATACATGTTATCACATCACTGTCTCAGACATTTCCGTGGCGCCCGTGTCGGTATTTTTAAGCCCTTTCTGAGACCGATTTCAAGCATAGAACGAACTGAGCGAGAGTGAAAACACAGAAACCCCATCAAGAGCTCAGCGAGGGAAACAACAAACTTGGATTAAATGGCACAGAGTGCGAGATATGAACTTTGAAACGGACACATAACGAAACTATTGTGTTCAGAGGTTCTCTGATCTAAAACCACTGTGTTCACATCCTCCAACTTTTGAAATGGTTCCCCAGAAACAATCTAATTTTCCCATCTTGCTCTCAGGTAAAAGCGTTATCTCAGGCAGACAATCTCCCTTCCCTCCCATTGGCCAACCTCACACTCTCTCCGCCAATCACAGCGTCGGATTTTATTATTATTATTTACACAAAAAATCTCCGATGTCTTGTAAGATGGATTTGGTGTTTGGTGAGCTTGACACATGTCCAAGTTTTTCTTTTTAAAAATGCCGAAGAATGGGTGATTCTGATCTGAAAGTTGGTTCAAGAAAACAATGTTGAACACAGACTGAGTGGAATATAATATTATTTACTGCACATTGGTTTGAACTTTAATGACTAACTCAGACCTTAAAGAAATGTTGGGCACAATGGCCTTAATGTTTTACAACTTTAAAGTACAATTTGCAACAATGGTTTAGTAAAGAAAGCGTTTTAAGCACAGTAGTTCAAGACTATTAAATCAAAGTAAGTGACACTGTGGGAACTCTTTCAATTAAGAAGAAACTCCTTTTGGGCGTGGAAATTGGTCATGCACCATTTATAGGTTGCGGATAGAAGAGAATGTCCTCTTGACAAAAAGCTCATTGTATCGGTTCCCTTAAGAAAGAAAGGTAACCGTTTTTGGGGCTAAAAAGAAGCTTTATAATCATTTTCACGGCTATCTACAAGGGTATTATTACATTCTTTTCAACGCACTCGAGAAAGTGGCTGACGGAAAATACCAGAGGGGAATAACTCGGCATCACTTTAATATACAGGGTGATCAATGAAAAGTGTGCAAAAAATATTGACCTTTTATATATATTTAGTCGTTAGTTGTTCAATATCAATGCCCAGATTTTAGTCTATTTCATCCCTGATGCAATTACCCTTATCTGATCATTTCTCCTCGTCTGAGAGAAGAAAAGTTTCGGTGCTATAATACGCACGCAGCTTTTGCAGCTATAAGAGGAGGAGTCGGAGGAGGGTGAAAGCATATTAACATTATCGGATATGATGATAGGAGAAGCAACAATAATCAGAGAGGGGGCAAAAGGGCGAGCAGTATTGTTATTATTATCCACAAGTGGGCAGCAATTGTGCAAAGGAGTTACTATAATAATTTCAATATATTTATTTTTTGTTTATAAAACACTTAATAAGCTTTCCTTAAAGTGTCCTTTATGTATAAATAATAATATGAGCTATGAGTTTGCCTAACATTTTATACAATTAGAGAAATTGATATGTTGTTACATGTTAACAATGTCATTTCAAGTTAATGTGCATTAAAATCCTTTTCGTCGGGTTTCCATCAGTAGCAGCATTTCCTTCTCTACCCCCGATCCAACATTTCTCCATCCAACTTTTCTGTCCTCAACATACCATTCAACCCAACTACAACTCCAATATCAAAGAATGGCGAGTATCACATTCACGCCAGGGAAAATTGTAAACTGCATACACACACAGAGCAGCCCTTATAGTAGTAGTCGTCGACATTCTTCTTTATTCTCTCTCTCTCTCTCTCTCTCTCTGCCGTCTCTCCCCGTCTCTCCTCCCTTTGGTAGCAGCGCGTTTTCTTCACATGACTGGTTCTGAATACTCTCCTTCTCCTTCTTTCTTCTTCTGTATGAGCTTCATCGTCGTCCCTACAGAAAAGCGTTTTGAGCATCAAAGTTGTAGAAATGGAGAACTACTGCTTCAACATGTATTACAAGATACTGCAAGGGACAAGATACACGGGTTTAAGTTGAAGAAAAGGCCACGTTTAAATGGAGGGAGATGCGTTTTATGTATTGGTTGTGTATCGTTTTTGTGTATAGTCTGTTTTTCCCATTGGTTTCGCTTGGCTGAGCCCCGCGTCGTCGTTCTGGGCACTTGGATGCTAAATGAGATTGTGTGTTACACACACTGCTGAGGGGAGGAGGAGGAATGAATTGAACGTCGAAAATGGAGGGAAATTAACCTTTTGGCTTTTGTCTATGAGTTGTCATGGCCACCACCAGAGATTGTCGATCTATACATTGATATACATTTTTGAGCTGCGCTTGGTGACAATGCATGTTTTGATGCTCGTATGCTAATGAGCTCTTGCTACTCTTCCCGTCTCAGATGATGATAAGGGTAATTTTGAGGAGACAATGGAAGCTGCTAATGGAGAGAATAGACTTGAGAAATACTCGGTTGTACATCACCGACTGTAGACACCATTATATTTATTAATTCCATAGTATGAAGTTTCCTTGCAGCCTGAGACAAGTTATCTTCAACTCTTATTTGGAACAGCTCTTCAGTCTTCAGTAAATGTTTTGTTTCTTCCCTAACTTCTCTGGTTAATGTTCCAACTTCCGAATGTATTAAACGTAAATGCCACTGCTCACATCTCATCATGACTATGTTTTTCTCATTCTCTCTCTCTCTCTCTCTCTCTCTCTCTCTCTCTCGTCACAAAGCCTCTCTCCACAGGGGCTATGGTAGAATATTGAGAAAAATAGCCATAGG
>LR141235.1:0-13216 GCA_900659605.1 Tisbe holothuriae | reverse complement strand
GGTTCAGTTGTTGGTGGTTCAGTTGTTGGTGGTTCAGTCGTTGGTGGTTCAGTCGTTATTTCGCTAAAGGAGACGCACACTTGTTATACAATGTACATTCTGGTGCTCTATTTGTTGCGTATACTTCGCATTAGAAGATTACTATTCTAGGTTCGGTAGTCAAGATGTAGTGAACAAAAATAACGAAACTAGCATAATTATAAGCACGTACGTGTTGATATACTGGTACTTTTTTTTTAACAATTCTGCTATTTCAGGGACAAGTCTACCTTTTTGCGACAGCCACAAAGACAAGGAGAAGAGTAAAGAAGGTCTTCATTTTGGGATGATACTGGAATGTGTATGTGCGATTGACTTTATGATGTCCTTTTATACGTTAATTGCGTACAAGAAGAAAGCCACAAGTATTTAATTTTAGCACCTCAATCTTGCGGCTAATGTCCATTAATTTTTTCTCAATTCCTGTGAAATTTTAGTGGTACATAATTATCCGTACTATGCATATTTAAAAAAAAAATAATGAACCGTCATAGGTTTTATTAATAATAAATAATAATTATCCATTCGTTGACTTTGTGACGTTTAAAGTGGTATTTTAGCCGTACAACGGCTACTTTTCATGTGGTAAGCTAAACGTGTTTGTGATTTGGTTAAATCATGACCTGACAGGGTTTCCAAAAGAAAATTCTACAAACAACAACATTCAGGCATTTTCATCAATCAATAAGAAAAATTCCCGGCTGGGCTTAAACTACTGTAGGCATTTTGTATGAAGTAAAATGAGAACAAAATGAAGGAAAAAATCAAATGTTCCTGGGATGCTCATCTTTTGTCTTACTGGGCAGTTCGAGGCACCTACTTGGCCATTCGATTACGTTTTGAAGCCCCCAATTTGGAACAAAGGCCATGGAAAGTCTGTTAGATCGTGTCCCAAGAATTTTTTTTTGAATTGCCCAGTCCCTAGGCATTCCAATGTGATTTGGAAGCCCTTTCAAGCAGCAACAATGAAACGAAATAAAAAAAAGATTCACGTACTAGTGGTGGTTTAAGCAAAACTGGATAGCAAAGACATCACAAAACTGATCATTTGTATTGCCCTGTTTTAACAGTACAAAGTGTTATTATAGCCATCTTGAAATCAATCTTGTAAAACACATGTCCCGGGTTTATTTGTTTCAGGGTGCAGCCATCATATCTATTGGAAAATTGGTACAAGATTAATCATGAAAGAAGACAAGAAATGGATAATATAAAACATTATTTTCCATTATTTATTAGAGTTAGCTTGAGTCTGTAAAAGCATGTACCTAAATTATTATTTAAAAGGATTTTTTTAAATATATAACTTCATTAAAATTTTACTCTTGTGTACCTCCTAAAAATATTCAGTTATCTGCAGATTTGCTGATTTTCTTGCAATAAGGTTAATACTATGATCATGAACAGATTTACAACTTACAGTCAATTATAGGGTGCTCTCTGATTATACTCTCCGTTGCAAAATGTGATGCTGTGTTGCTGAATATATTATGTTTTGGGGCACCTCCAAGGCCAATTATATTGTTCTTACCCTTGCAACATGTAAGTTGACAGTTGTACGCAATATGTTGTTTGCGGTTATTTGCGCAGTGACGCTGTTTCCCCTTGCACTTGGCTGCAGTCCAATTGTTGGTCATGTTCTTGCAACCTGAAATGTGATTTAATTAAGTGCAGGAGGCCCTCAATGCATAGTTTAGCCCCTACTGAGTAAATAAATGCTATATTTGATTCAATATAGCATTTATTTATTTTCAAATAATTTGAAGCCCTTCGGTTATTTAGTTTAGGTAATGAATATAAGAATAGAAGATTGATACTGTAAGGGAGTCACTAAATATAGTATAATATGGTTGTAATACTACTTACTGTTTGTAGAAATGCCCCCCTGGTTGCAGCAAGACCGCCTACATCTCACATTACGCACCCAAGGATTAGCGCTAGTGCACAGATGCAGATTGACTGCTCAGAAATTGGACTGGTCTTTGAAATCATTACAGTCTGGATAATAAACATATTCTTTATTAAATGGGTGGTAATTAAGATTTATGCAAGGATGTAGAACCTGAACCAGCTTTTTGTTATCTTCTTTTTCTTGCTAATTGGGGACTAAGGCCGCTCCCTTACAGGCAGTTTTGCAGGAAATATTAAAGTGAACTTACCAGTAGTCTGATCATTGGAAATGTATGTTAAAGAGTCAATTTGCAATGTTGTAGCTTCATCTAAACCGAGTTCTATAGTTGCAGAATCACTGTTGCCAATAGTCTGATCTTTGGAAATGTCTCTCATAGAGTCAATTTGCAATGTTGTGGCTTCATCTAAACCGACTTCTATAGATGTGGAGTCACTTGGTTGATCCAAAATACAGCAAGACTTTTTGCACTTAACATTTCGAATGAATGGGTTAATATTGCATTTGTCTGTATTTTCCTTGCTACAGAATGGTGAGGTATCAGTAAACTGGTCACAATCTGGAACCAATTAAAACCAGATTAATTGAATGGCCAGGAGTGTTGACGTGATCAATATTACTAGATTTTGTGTTATCATTGGTCTTGCTGTTTGAATTGATAGATGAATCAGTAGTAGAAATGAATTGATTTCTGTTGATTGGATTGGACCCTGAAAGTAACGTTTAATTAACATGCACTTTATATGTATAATAATTAGTTCAACTGCATTAAAAAGAGGTTTGTAATTTATTTAATAAAGTTATTTCCTAATGTTTCAGTGCTGGATAATCTTTCTGAAATTCTTTCTTTACTGAAATTGGTACGGACAGTAAATTACTTTTCTCTCACTTGTCACATAAAAATTAAATTGCAAACAATAAATACAGGGTGAGCATTTTATTTTCCCCAAAAGTAGATGCCTATATCTCCTTCCTGGTGCATCTTAGTAAAGTTGTTATGAAGTCAAAAATTAATTGTATTATATTTCTCTGCATACAACATGCAGAAGGTATTTCATTTGTTAATGATACCTGCTGAACAGCACAACTGCTCACAATTTGTCTGCACAGTTGAATTTGTGCCACATTGATTTATCTTTTCACGGCACCAGAGCATCGACGCATTGTTACTTTTAGTCAAACATTGTGACCCTTAACAAAATAATTAGTTTCCAACAAATATTATTTATACTACATTTTCATGCAGTTTTAATTTGAAGTTGTTTGCTCACACTAACATTTACGCAAATGTATCATGTATTAAAATATTTACCAGAAGTCAGAGAAGAGCTGCTATCATCATTGGAACTGGTTCTAAAGGAGTCAACGTCTAAGGTGGTTCCTTTCGAGCCCAATGGGAAACCTAGGATATGTGTTCATTCTTTAATGAATAAAACAACATTTTTCAAACTAAATGTGGATTGCATATTATGAAACTAAAAAAAACTAGTGCTAACAGTAGGGAAGTGTAGGCTAAATCAGGTTATACACGTAAGATTACTGGGTAGTTTGAAAATTGACAATAAACCATGGATGATTTACATGAATAATTTACTAAATATGAACTCTGTGATTCGGTTGTTGTGCTTCGAGAGCAAAGGAAGTGCCCGTCGTCTTAAAAAACGAATGTTGGCCCCTTGGCCCGAACACAATGGTCTGCTAGCACCCAGTGCCGGCCCCCGACTCCGTGAACCTCCCCCGGACCCGGTGTGCACGTTTAAACTCACCAAGGAGTCCGCGGTGAGGTAAGAGAACAAAGCAAAGCCAGGGGCTCTCGTGAGGGCGGTTCCTCGGAATCCGACCCCCCGGAGCCCCAGATGGGTTCCCCAGGGCTCGCCCTAGGGTGCCTCATCACAACTACAGCCTTGCCCTTGTAAGAGAGGCGGCTAACTTATCTAATTATGGCATAATTAAGGTCTTTAATTTAGATCATGGGGAGAGGTTGCGTAGAACTGTCTCTGACAAGTTGCGCTCAAAACGGGCCAAGAATATCAAGATTTATTTAATCATTCTAGGAACGAATCTGTCAGGGGAATCCCCTTGCATTTTGATTAATGATGTGCGTTACACCCCCAGTAGCTGCAATCAACGAATGATACACCCATTGAAAGGCAGAAATAGGATAATTATTGTATTTATTAATAATTTACATCCTCGTCCCTTTAGGGAAACCAAAGGAAATCAGCTGATTTTCCGTCCGCATCGTGGAGAGGAAGAACTTCCAGCCGATTGCCATCCGCGCCGTCTGCACCTCCTTCCCGGCCCCATCATCAGCGCAATGTCAGACCCAACCACGTCCACTTCCAGGGAGAGCCAGCCCGGCTCCTACAAGATCCCTAAGATCCCCAAGAAGGAGGGGCAGGAGTTCTTTGAGAAGCTGGCTAACAAGAACAAGCGCGCTGCCACCAAGGCAAGAAAGGCAAAGTATGCCTTGGAACGTAACAAGGATGATTGCTTCACAATGGGTGACATGGACAAGCTGTTGTCCAAAGCGGCTGAGCGGTTCGGCAAACGCCTCGTCTGGAAATCGAAGAGGATATTGGTTCTCAAGGATTCCATGCTGCCGCACGATCTGGAGCAGAAAATTGTGGAGGATCTGAGTGAGGTAAGTGCTTCACACATAAACAAAAGCATATTCATGCAACTCCATGACGACATTGCATTTCAGGTCAAGGCCGGAGCCAAACTTCCCTCCTACATCTACCCCCGGAGGCTTCCGGATTCGGAGGCCGCGCCCGGAGACAAACGCAAGGCTCCATCGGCCACGGGCATGACCCCCGAGGCAAAGTCGGCCAAACCGGATGAGGACGTTGATATGTCTGATGAGGAGGCCAACAATTTGGCGACGTTGGATGGTGAAATGGACCAGGAAACGGTTGGCGGCGATCTCTGCAACGTCACTTGCTGGATGACCAATGGAGAGGACGACAGCGACATGTGGGACAAGATCATAGCGACAGTCATGGACGTACAAGATGAGCCGGAGAACCAGTGGCGCATTGAGGGTAAATATAGTACACTATATGGCAATATGGTTTTTACAGATGAATATTTTCCAGGTATTAATGCAGACAGACGGATCAAGGTGTTCCTCATGAACTCCAGGGAGCGTGCAGACAAGCTCCAAACCTGGCTCGTCGAGTATGCGGAGAAGGAGGCTGTGGACCTCTCAATCTCTTTCAATGAGAAGGCTAAGGACAGGATGGCTAACGGCCTGGTTTACGAAGGTACCTTTAGTAACAATGTGTATGAAATAGTGCTAATAACACATTATACTTGCAGGAGTCCGCCTATCACGGATCAGCATTGTAATCCCAAGCAGCATGAAGAGATGGAATCTCGAGCAGGTCTACGACTCGTTTGTCAAGAGGAACAAGCTCGCAGCAGAGGGAAAGATCACCATGGGCGGCAGGGACGCCGACGCAGAGAGGAAGGCAGTCAACTTTGGCACAGCCAAAGCAATCAGGGTCTGCTCTGCTTACGTCGACTACAAGGTTCTAGAGAAGATTGGGTCCATTGCGGCCTATGGGTGGCGTACCGAGAAACATCGTGCCCTAGCAAAGGGAGAAGACTTCAATGTGGCGCGCTCACTCTTTGTGTTCTATGGACCGATCGGGATGGTGTCGGTGCGCTACAATCCAAACAGGGTGCTCAAGTACATCGAGGACTGCCGCAAGGCGGAGGAGCTCAGGAAGAAGGAGTAAGATTGCTTATTGAGATGTATGGGTTTTTATCTGCCATTAGGCCCGTGATTTGCTTATATATGGGAATAAATGGTACTTTTATTTACAAAAATGCGCACTGGACTCAGCTCCCACAGACTAACCCTCGAACAAGCCTTTGTAGTTGTTATGACGTCCAAGGCCAGTAGAACCATTCTAGGTGCTAATTTGCACAAGAGTTACACCCCTTTAGTAGAGGTAGCAAATCTTTTAAACAAGCATGACATTGCCCTCGTCCAGGAACCTCCTTTGAATAAGGACAAGGTCCCAATCACTATAGGATTAACAAATGTAATCTACGAGGGTGTAAGCCCTAGGGCAGCTATTATGGCAAACCCATCCTTGCAACTCATACCTTGTAGTATTCTTAGCTCTCCAGACCTTGCTGTGGCCGTGTGGGCTCACACAAGAGGAAAAGTTCTTCTAATAAGTGGGTACATGGACATCAAACATGATATAACAATTATGCAGAAGCTCATTAAGACTGCAAACGACTATGCCAATGAGCGTGGTATGTTCACTATTATGCAGATTGATTCAAACTCAAATAATCTCATCTGGGGGAGCCCGCAAGACAATTCTCGTGGTAATAAGATGCTGGACTTCATCCTAGATGAAGATTTGCAAATAAAAAATGAGGGAGACTACACGTGGAGAAATCTTGAGAAGAGAGCCTTTACTTGCCCAGATCTTACCCTAGTTAACGAGAAGGGTAGCGAATTAGTAGTCAGCTGGAAGTCCTCATTTGTGATTGCGAGCGATCATGCCCTTATTAAAATTGAAACATTGTTAGACGGAACTAATCCGTATGTTTATGACCAGACCACAACCAACTGGAATGGTTTCTATGAATATCTCAGCAATTGTATATGGGCTAACCCTACTAAATTCTCAGAGCGCACTCTTGAAATACAAGCCAGGCTGTTTCTTCAGCTTATAATAATAGCATTTAAAGCCAATACAAGAAAGCGCAGAGCTCGACGCAAGGTGCTTAAATGGTGGAACAAAGATCTAGCAATTAGTAAAAATAAATGCTGGGAAGAGGCAGAATTAGTAGCAAATAACCCGGAAAGAGGAAGAGATGCGCTTAGGCAACTCAGAGCAAGGCACAAAAAATTAGTTCGCCGAAAACAAAACAATGCCAGGCATGAGTACATTAATAACATAGCAGACGCTAGGAGCATTGCCAAGCTCTGTAAGTCCAAACGCCCAAATAACCTAATAGGGCTTCTCAAAGACAACAATGTCACTATTGATCCGGAGTCAACCTTAGATTTCCTTTTAAATGAACATTGTCCCGGAAGCAGGGTCATAAAACAGGAAGACAAATATGTGCCTGATGCAAGCAAACGTATTACATTAAACAACATTAAAAAAGAGCCCTTTCTGTGCATGGATGTCATGAAGCAAGCCATTTTGGCCTTTGCTGATAAGACACCGGGTCCAGACCAGATCACAGCTAAAATGCTACGAAATTTGCCGGAAAATATGTTAAATCGCCTCTTAATCCTAATCAAGTTCTCGATTGGCTTGTCCTTTGTCCCCAGTGTGTGGAGTGACAGCACAATTATTTTCATACAGAAACCAGGGAAGCGTGATAAAAGCTATGCCCGTTCATACCGACCTATTACTTTGTCCTCAGTGATTGTCAAACTTATTGAGAAAATGTATGGGTGGCATTTAGACTCAACCCACTTTAAAGCTAATCCAATGCATGAAAGACAGCATGGTTTCTTGCAAAATAAATCGGTAGACACTGCTATTGCAGAACTAGTGGACGATGTTGAGTCTGCCATGTTCACAGGTCAATATGGACTTACAATGTTCTGCGACATAAGGGGTGCATTTGATAATCTCAATATTGAAGCAACCCTGGATGGTATGCGCCTGCGTAAGATGCCTAAGACCATAATAAAATGGTTTGGATCTTTTCTCAAGACAAGAACTGTCATGGCGGAATTACATGGTCAACACCAAGAGAGAGCCCTTACTAGGGGCAGTCCCCAGGGAGATGGATATTCCCCAACTTTCTTTAATATAGGGGCTGAACCCCTGCTACACATCATCAATAAAGGACAAGCTTCAGGTTCTATGTATGCCGATGATGCGAGATGTACAACTAAGGGTATATCACTTCCCAGACTTTGTCAGTTGATGCAGTCAGTAGTAGATGACATGTCCATATGGGCTAATAAGTATGGGCTAGAGTTCTGCTCTACCAAGACAAAACTCATGGTATTTACAAATAAGACCACAGTTCCATCAATCCCTCCTGTTTATCTAAATGGAAAAGAAATTGAAGTAGTCACCAGTATACTCTACTTGGGGGTTACAATTGATAACAGGCTAACATTTGCTGAGCATATTCATGAGAAGATAGACGCCGCCAAGGCAAAGCTAGGCATGCTATCTCAAAGAATTTATAAGACTCACGGTCCTAATCCAAAATGGCTTAAATATGCATATGACGCCGTTGTAATTCCCACACTATCGTTTGCCTGCCATGTATGGGCCCTTAAACTCAATGCTACTCACAAGAAACGCCTTAATGACCTGAACAGGATGATGTGCAAGATCTTGACTCAAGTAGTAGGGCAACCCCCAACAAATGGCATGGAAATTATTCTGGGTCTTATGCCAATTGAATTCCAGCTTGAGAAAATTGCATTAGAAAAAATGCTCACTATTAGGGGCTTGTACCAAACCTCCTGGAACACCGTGGTTCTACAAGGACGCTCCTGCAAGAGGGAGGGATTTAGATATAAGATGGATCTCCTTGCTCGCAAATATGGAATAGAATTTGACATCACGGACAAACATAAAATAAGGCAGCCATATAATCATTTTAATAGGGAGGAACTACCGTATCCTGATGTAAAGATGTATACAGACGGGTCAAGAATGGACAATAGAGTTGGTTATGGTGTCCTCATAGAAGGTGCAGTATCATTGGAATGCAATGGCAGACTCCGTGTGGAGGCCACCGTGTTCCAAGCTGAAGTACAGGCAATACTGACAGGTTGCAATAAGATTCTCAATGAACACCTCAAGGGGATGGTTATTAACATATACAGCGACAGCAGGGCAGCTATTGAAGCTATTTTTGGGGTATGCTCCCAGTCCAAACTTGTAAGCAAGGCCAAGCAAGCAATGAATGCACTAGGCAGGGAAAATATGCTCAGTCTCACTTGGGTTAAAGCTCACGTGGGAATAGAAGGAAATGAAAGAGCCGATTTTCTTGCTAAAGAAGGAAGACATCTGGAACTAATAGACACAGATTGTCCTATGTCATACTACAAGGCAAAAATTCGGATGGGTGCATATGCTAGATGGAATCAAGACTGGGCCTCCACGGCTGGTAGAACCCAAACCAAATTCTGGTACAAAAATTATGACCCAGTAAAGCAAGCTCAGCTTATAAGTCTTGATAGGAAAACCCTGAGCATATTTACCCAGTTTATTACCGGTTTTAACAGGCTGGGCCGTCATATGAACAAAATTAACCCTGTGATTCCAGCTCAATGTAGACTCTGCACTCATCCACGGGAGGATGCTGAACATTTAGCTTCTAACTGCGATCCGCTCCTTAACATCAGTAGATTAATTTTAGGAAAATTCCATGAGGACAGCTCATGGACAACGTCACAGTTCGTGGAGTTCCTGCGGGACCCAACTGTGTGGGCTTTGGTGACGGAGAGGAGGTTGGAGGCGGAGGGGTGGTGAGCTGGGGGTGCGTAGACGCCCGGATCAGATCGATCTTGAGCGACCCTTGCCGGTCTGCAGTACCCGGACGACAGAGGACGAAGACACAATGGATTGGCGAGAAGTCGCATTGAAGTTGTTGAATTGTAATCTGTGCATAAGGAAGATCGTTAATAATAAAAAAACGTTGAATAACACAGCCGGCCATTGTTGTGAAGGTATTTTATAGAGAAGTTGCCCGAAGGTTCAAGATACTTGAGTAGGACCTTTTCTAAAGAATGTGATAAAATTTTGAGAGTAGATGGACATACTGTAGTTAAATATGCGTAGATTACCAAATCA
This sequence comes from Tisbe holothuriae, assembly GCA_900659605.1. NCBI lineage: Eukaryota > Metazoa > Arthropoda > Copepoda > Harpacticoida > Tisbidae > Tisbe > Tisbe holothuriae. Next base: position 3,463 of record LR141235.1, on the reverse strand, counting down.
TTTTCAAAAAGGGGAATATGGGAGACCATGCATATTGTAACATATTTTGAGGCTTTTATCCCTTTCAATGTAGCATCTTTTGACCGTTTTACTACAAGTTTAATTATACTATAATGTATATCCATGTATAACAGAGTACATGTTGTGTTCAGTTCGTAAGTAATATATAATTATAGATGAAAGTCAATTTAGACCATATCGACCACGAAGTGACAAAGTTTTCATGGTTTAATCGAAAACTCTGTATTTGACGGTTAACCTTTTCGACATATTAAGAGGTCTAAAACATTACATTTATTAGTTAAACTGATATTTAATACTCTCATTATACGAATTTGAAACAAAACGTTTTAACGATATTTTAAAGCAGGTTTCTGAGACAATGATTGTACTTTCCTAAGGTCACGGTAGAATACACTAGTAGCACCAGTTTATTACATTTACCCTTCGTTTTATAGCGTTGAATTCTGTTATTAAAGTGTATATCACTGCCATTAAAGAGCAAATCAATAGTAACATAAAAAGTAACCTACCAATGCCTACTAAACAGGATATATAACAACACCTTTCTACCAGAAGCAGCAGCTGCACATAACAAACAGAAGAACTTTGACCAAAATATTTTGGTGGTTGGGAGAGAGAAAAGCAATAATGGTTCGTGTCAATAACAGGAGTGGTTTGGTAGAGGAGATTTGGAAATTTGAAGCAATGATAATATCATGAACGTTTAATGATTTAATGGCTGAAAATAGCTGTTTTTGGACTTGTTCGTTGGTTTGATGTATTAAGGCACGATTTTAAACTTTGACAAGAAACGAAGAAACCACTTGCAGATTTTTGAGAAGGTCCTTTGTTTTCCAGGGGTTCAGTGCTCTATTTAAAGAACACTGTCAAGACTGCAGATTACATGATTGATGATAATGCTAAACTATTTAATGGGATATTGACATCAGAAAACAAATGATGTGGTTTCTTAGACTCTGTTTTTACGCCTTGTTGTTATTGTTCCTGGTTTGTACTTTAAAACATATTTAAGGAAACTTGTTTGCATAAAACGCCTCAAACCGTGGCCAATATTGTGAAAGACTGAGAGAGTGTTACTTGTTTAGCATAATCAGATTGTAAACCATGAGTGTCTGCGTTAGTAGAAGAGTCCAAGTACTTCGGAATATTTTAAAAAAAGATCATCCCTAAGTATTAATTAGTTCATTCGCCAGCACGCCATGAAAGCGATTTCGAAATTTCGAGTGCCACAGGGGCCAGGGGAATAAATAACCACGACCTTTTGCGCCAAGTGGTCCGAGCAACCATCCCTACCACATCCACCCTATGCGTTAAGAAAGCTGGCTTGGGCATAAATATCATCGATCCCAGAAGCTCTTTTTATGCAGTTAACGTTGCAGAGACTTTTTGCAGTCTACACGTCTGCGCCTTTTGAGTGTCAAAATGATGGTTAACGACTTGACCTGGCCGATAAAACCTCCAAGATATTGGGGAACAAGAACCTTTGTTTGGGATAATGTAGGGTGTAGAGAGATTTTAGCTGCAATAACGGAAAACTTTCCAGACATTAATTGATCATTGTAGACATTGGCACGTATACTAATAATATAACGGCCTAAAATACATTATTCACTATATTTCCCACTAATAAACGCAGTTTATGTATCAACAGTAAAATATTATATACAACGATACATTTTGGGAGTATTTTGGGAAATTTAAGTTACCTTCTGCTCGTAAATATAGCTCAAGTTTCTCTTTACTAACCTTAATAAATTACCAAGAAGATGAAGCGGGGTAATGTTACAAACTGCATCAAATATTTTCTTCCTCAGAGTGACCTATCACTCATTGTAACAAAGGTCATAAACAACTACTATGCATACTAACCGCCCAGAAGTGTTTAAATATCCACACTAAACGTGAACAAAAAATTAGCCAAGTGGTAAACTTTTTAATTACATATTGGCATCAAGAAAACACAAATGATGCCATGCCGTTTCTTGGACATGCTCAGAAGGCCTTAGAAACTCTGGTCCTTAAACTTCAAGAAGTTTACATCTTTGTTTTTTGTTTGAGTCCTTGGGCCGAAATTGTTTTCCGCTAAGTCCGCAAATTAGTCGAAATCTGATGTAGCGAAATGGTTTTTTTGTTTGGCCTCTTTTTGTATCATTTTCTCGCTAGAGTTGAAAGAAGACATTGAACTAGCAAGCATTTTCAGTTCAGTTTCATCTTTTTCTCTTTTCATGGAAGTCATATCTGTAAATAGCGTCAGGCAAATTATGCATTTGGATCACGATTAGCCGAGGAAAAAGGTTGAACGGAAACCGGCTTCTGGCATATATGAAATAAGAATAATTTAATTAGGTTCTTTTACTTTTAAAACTTGTTAAGAAAACTTTGTACAGACCCTATGCAGTTTAGAGTATCGTGCCCTCCAATTTAGTTTGGAGAAAGGCTGCCATAGTTACTTAGTTTTAACCAAGGTTGGTTTTAAGGTTTACCATTGATAAGGTAGTAAAAAATCAGTATGATATAGAACAGCACTTATGCTAATAGGACAGAAACTAAGTCTTGATCTACATGTAGAAACGTACAATGTACGTATTAAATGGATACATGTAATCTGCTTTTAAAATCCAGAACCTCATTTTATGCAGTTAACAACACTCTCTGCAGTCTTTTCAGTGTCAGATGAATAACGACTTGACCTGGCCGATATAACCTCCAAAATATTGGATAATGTTTCTCTCCTTCTGAGATTTTAGGGTGTAAAGTGTAGAAAAAATAACGGCAAATTTCCCAGACTATAAATTTGTTCTATTTTAGACATTGCCACGTACGTATAGTAATAAAAACGGCATAAACCATCTCTGCCCATTGAGTTACTATATACGTCATTACTATACCAGTTCAATATAACGATACCGACAATTTAACTGGAAATAACATGAATGCGACAATTTTTCTTCTTCTAATTAGCAGACTGTTTCCCTTACTTATCGAACAAAGTGCGGTGTAATGTTACAAAATGCAATCAAAGCCTTCTTCAGACAGACCTATCAATCATTCTTGGAAGATGATAAACATCCCAACAATTCACAATACTACCAAAACATCCTCCTCTTGCATAGAGAGGCCAATTTTTTCGCATTTATATCGTTCCAATTAATTATAGTCAGTAATATTATTCATCTCAGTTTTTTGCTTGTCATTCTTCTGCAAATATTGTAAATCTGCGCTGTACTGTAGTATGGACGTGATTAGAGGAAAATCATTCCATAAAAGGAAAAAAATTGCATAGTAAAATTAGATTTAAACTATTTGGTAGCCTTGTACAATAAACAACTAGGCTAGACTTGGTTAGGCATAGCAAGGAATATGTGATCAGTATAGATTTGTATTGTAAGACACCCCTTGTAGTTAAATACTTGAAACATATACACACTGGAAACACACA